>PNEQ01047199.1:0-121115 GCA_003012365.1 Medauroidea extradentata
CATGGAACATGTATATACTATATTAGCTTACCTTATTAACATTATTTTATGTAAATAATTGCAAAAAATGTTAAAACGCGAGATGTAAACGAGACAAATCGTCCACCAAATTACTACTAGCGCTCGGCGACATGAAGGGACCACTTTCTCTTGCTGGAGAGCATAGGCAGTGTCAAGACCTCTACCTCTTAGACCGTGCACACAACCAACACGTGGTAACGGACAATTATAATAGAATCGAAACGACCAGGCTCACAAACCGCATGGAGCAAAATGTTTTATCGTAGTACATGCTTAAACGGAAACTGTTTGTTATCTTATAATCCTTATAATTTAATCTTAAATGTGTGCAACTAACACAATTGTGCACATGAATTGAGTAAATATTATCGAAAAAATGATTTCAATCCATTTTGTTGTATTTTTCGAAGCCATACCAATGTTGGTAACAAACAATCGTTAGTGGTCAATAAGAAGATCGTAGGCCCTATCTAATGTCAGACCCCTGCTCTTAAGCCGCTCGCCGAGCTCCGGGGTTAGACAGCCGCGTTCACGGAATGCTCGAGCTACTGTTCATCCACGTTAGCTCTCTCCCGCGACCGCGCGCGCCGGCCAACAGGACAGCCTCAGCGCAGACCTCCCACGCCGACATCTAGGATCTACAGTGAAGACAGAGGGTGAGTCAGACATATTTACAGGCTTCCTATTCCTAGTTTTAAGTACAATCCTTCCTACCTGCCACCCTGTGTTTCGCTATCGCAACATGGAGGAAGAAACGAGCAAACGCCTCAAACGACAGCGATCAGTTTGCAAGGGCTCACTGACTCGCATGCACACCTTTGTTTTGAATTACAGCGAATCACAGAATATCGGCGAGATAAAAAGTAGGTTAGATACACTTCCCGATTTGTGGTCGCGTTTTGACGAGATTCAGCTAAAGCTAGAACTGGATGACGGAGACACTGATCACAGCGAACACAGAGCTGAATTTGGAAACAAGTTTTATCGAGTAAAGGCTGGCCTTGAAACATTATTGTCAAAGTCTATTGCTGAAACTGAATCCAGCAATAGAAGGCCAAATGATCGATCTCTTATTTCGGGTTATAGCAATCTGCCACTCCCAGCATTAAACCTACCCACATTTTCTGGCGACTTTTCAACGTGGATACAATTCAGGGACACGTTTAAGGGTTTGATTGCTGACAATAAATCATTACCGGAAGTACAGAAGCTTCACTGCCTCATCTCGTCACTGAAGGGCGAAGCACAAGAATTGTTGCAGAATCTTCCCATCTCAAATGACAACTTTTCAGTAGCTTGGAAGTTACTGAATCAACATTACAACCATCCTAAGCTCATTGCCGCCAAATACTTAACAGAATTGATAGCACCCCCGAAGGTCATGAAGGAGTCGGGCCCACAACTGCGACAGCTGGTCAGCCATGCCAGACGGAATTTAATTGCTGTAACAAGTTTGAAAATTGACATTCCCCTGCATGGAATGTTTCTCATACACATACTCCTAAATCATACCGACAACACTACTCGTAAGGAATGGGAACATGAGACTGCATCCTGTGACTTTCCTTCATTAGAAGATCTCTTAATATTCCATGAAAAAAAAATGTCAGGCATTAGAGCTCATTCAATCTAGCCAGGGTTTGCGAATCACTAGTTCTACCAACACAACCACAGCAGAATTTAAGGCAAGGCCAATTAGTACATTCAAGCATGCCAACACTTTTGTTGCGACTAGTGGTGATCATTGTCCATTTTGTAATGAAAATCATGTGCTTCATAAATGTAATTTGTTCGCCCAAGATAGCGTAGAACATCGCTACGAGTGTGCCAGGCAACACGACTTGTGTTTCAATTGTCTGCGATCATCTCACCAACAATCCAGATGTTGATCTAGCAACTGTTTGAAATGCAACAAAAGACACCACACACTATTACATCGAGAAATGCAAGAGCTACCACCAAATGAAGGTGACCCGTCAGCTGACCAAGGGCATGGCACTACAATACAAGAGCCTGAAAAAACTAGAACATATGTCAAACCTGGCCCATCGAGTAATTACTGCAACATCAACATGAAGGATTTCACACAAGCACTATTGTCAACAGCAATAGTAAAGGTACGAGACAGCAGAGGAAGATTGCATCCCTGTCGTGTTCTGCTGGACTCTGCATCTCAGAGTAATTTTATTACAGATTCCTTGGCTGCAACACTGGACCTTCAAAGATCATATGATAAAATGCCCATTCAAGGCATTAGTGATGTTTGTGCACAAGCAACCCATAGCGTCAACATTGAACTGCATTCAAACACTAGTAATTTCAAGGCAAATATCAACTCGGCAATATTACAAAAAATAACTGACAATGTACCAGCAGTTTCAATTGACACAAAAGAATGGAACATTCCTCATAGCATCGTGCTAGCCGACGATAAATTCTATCACCCTGGAAGAATAGACTTACTGATTGGAGCGGAACTGTATGGCTATCTTTTGAGAAAAGACAAACTAACAAGGCCAGGCTGCTATCCTGTACTTCAGGAAACGGAACTGGGCTACATTCTGTCAGGATGTGTCAAGTCGAAGGTTAAGGAAATCCCATCATCCCTGAAGTCTTTGCTCTTTAGAAGAGATTTAATACTTGACAAGAGATTACAACAGTTTTGGGAAATTGAGGAGATTGATCAAGTGCCATATTCTAAAGAAGAAAACCATTGTGAGGAGCACTTCAAAACCCATACTACAAGGGATTCTAGTGGCAGGTACACAGTCAGATTACTATGCAGACAAAAGGAAATTCAGCTAGGAAGCTCGTACGAACATGCATTCAGAAGACTGTGCCAACTAGAAGGTCGACTTCACAAGCAGTCAGAGCTCCGCTTGGCATACAATGAGTTCATGCAAGAGTATGAGTCGTTAGGTCACATGTCTGAAGTGAAGAATACCGGGGACCAGGAAGACACTTGCTACTTACCACATCATGCAGTGGTGAAGACTTCAAGCTCAACTACGAAGACAAAAGTAGTATTCGATGCCTCGGCAAAAACATCTTCGGGATTATCATTAAATGACACCCTACTAGTTGGTGCAACCATCCAGCAAGATCCAATAGATTTGAGATTCAGAACCCATGGTGTAGTCTTCACTGCAGACATTGCGAAAATGTATAGACAGATCAAGGTGCATCCAGCTGACACTAGTTTACAGAGAATCATGTGGAGAACCTCCACAGACCATCCAGTGAAGATTTATGAGCTCCACACAGTGACATATGGGACAGCATCAGCACCCTTCCTGACAACCAGGTGTCTACAACAGCTTGCTGAAGACATTTCCATTTCCTCCGCAGCAAAGCGCGATTCCGTTTCCCCACTTGTCGCCAGTTGATATCTCGCGAAACACGCGGAGGTGGTGCGACGGTTTGTCGCACAGCCAATGCCGTTCAAGCGCGCGAACGGGCGGAGTGACACAAGCTGCAATCTTGGAATGGATAGAGTATAGTATGAGGAAGGTATCCGAGAGCCAGGTACCGCAAACCATACAGACTTCTTTCTGGGCACATGTAGGCATGTACTTGCCTCGAGGGATGAAGTACTTGCCTCGAGGGATGAAGTAGCCTCAGGCCATACGATAGAAAAGACACTGGAATCGGGGTTTGAGAAAACGGTATATCTCTGATGAAACCCGCTGACCTGCGACATCATCCAGCACTGTTCCCACGTGCGAAAATCCTGGGACCTGTCACGCCGGTAATCGATCCCGATTCACCTTGGTGGGAGGCGAGTGACCTAGCCACTGCACTGCCTCATTATGTAGGTACAGCTCGTCGACACTAAAATCATTGTAGACGGAAATATAGATTCTCGCGGACACAAAACAGGGGAGGAAAAAGCCATAGGCTGTAATCGAACCCAGGACCTTCCGAATATGAGTCCATTGGGTTGTCAAAGCACCGCATCGCTAAAAGTTTTTTTATTATAAAATGAGTTATTTCTCGCGACTTCATTTCGAGGTTTTCAATTTAAAGCAACAATTTTTCGGGTACTCCTTCTGCCCCTTGCTCCGATTTGCTTCGTTAATTTTTTCTATTAGGTATAGATTTTTTAATCAGAGACCTTCGCGTGAGCACGCACAACTTACCAAATTTCATAGCAGTCATATAAATTATATGGGAACGTTACATTACAAACAAACAAGCAGACAAAAATTATTTTATAAATGCAGGGGTTAACATTTCAGCATATGCGGTGGAACAGTTCAACAAGAACTTTGTTTATAGATATTTGTTTAGCATTCGTAACAACTCGTCCGAATGTCAGTAATTATATATTACTGGAGACTGGATATATTTGAAAGACTCTTGAGAATTAAAATATTTATCTAACTAATGCAATTTAAGAAATATCATATTATTAGTATTCTAAAATTATTGTATTGCCGTGATATTTTACACGAAAGATATTATTGCATGCTACCAATATTTACTAGTTTCTGCAATTTTAAAATGAAAAGCAAAACTAAATCTTCAACTTTAAAAGTGTTCCATTTTCTGTTTGAAGCAAAAATAGCACAAATAAAGTAAGTAAATTTTAATATTCATCATTCTTCGTCTCAAACTGAAACTTAAATGCTTAGCTATTATATGCGTCATAATTTAAATAACTGCGTTGGGTCACATGGTCATTTAGTTTCAGATATAAGTTTCCGTATACGGATCTCGAACTCACTGCAATGAGCCATTATTATATCCTTTGACGCCTTCATTTAGTTGAAACTTCATACAACTTTTTAAACCCCTCGCGTGTGTTTTGTGTACAAACTGAACAATTTTGATCGTGTTCAATGGACTCGATTGATTGACAAAACTTCCACGTTATTCTATTGCAGCTCCAAGAAAAGTTTAACAATCCGTAAACCCTAAGATGTACTTCTGAAGTCTAACTGGGTGAAATATCTCAGAAACAATACTCCATTTTTAAAAAGGCAAACTAAGCCAGTCGCCCAAGCTGCATACTGTAACTGTAAAAAAAAAACATAATGTCAGAAGAATGTATTTCCAAACGGTTCCATACGTATTTGATCAGTTTTACAAACATAAAAATATGTTTATTAAGAAACTTCAAGTTTGCCTTAAAATTAATGTGAGTTTCGCGTGCCACCTCAAATAACTGCTATTTGCTACATCAGTTTAACTGTAATTGAATTAATTCCCGGGAATACCGACCCAGCCAGATTTTCCGAGTTCGTTTAATATTAATGGCAGAAATGGCATTCAGCTCGTTCAAATAAAAGACTCGGTTGTAAATACGTCGCAACCGCGGGAAGAAAAAAATAACGGTCGCTAAACAACACTTAACCACCAATCAATAACATTTTATTATTTACAGTTAATGACCTACTGGGCTGACATTTCAGTTCGTCGTTTTGTAGCACGGCATAAATCTATTAATTCGCACACAAACCAACAAATAATAATGATGTTTGAATATTAAAATAAGGCTTAATCGTACTTGTATTTAATATGTATCAATGGTGTTATTTAAATCAAATTATTATTTTTTAGTTTGTCCGTTGTCCAAGAGATTATGATAAAAACAAAAATTATATATATATATAAACAAAAGTGTGTAAACTGTGTAAAATGCATAATTTACACCAAACTGAGCCTAAATTACAAAAAAAAAAAAAGTCAATATGGGCACGAGTAATACTTTCTTAAATACAAATTAGTTTTTATGTGGGGAAGATTATTTTTTTATTTTAAATATCTTTGATTTACCTTACGAATAACTAATTTTTCTCTGCAATACATTGTTAGTGAACGTAGCCTGTCAAGTGAGAATTTTTACAATCTAATTTACATATCACAATTAAATATGTGTGTAGGTTATTTCTTTAATTCAAATTTATTATAAATACATTGTAGTTTATCAAGTTAACTAACAGTGGCTTTTTAATGATTTGAAATTTTTACTATTATAAATGTATCATATGTCATTAAATCAGTAATTTTTTTTCTCTAATCATTTTTTTTTCTCTTAAGTTCACTTCAGCTGAAAGTTCTTTATCGCATAGTTCTCTCCTCTTACCGTAGCTAGGAGTCTAAAACATCAGGAACTTTGCCGGTACAGTTGCTATATGGGCCATTTAAATTATCTTCTAAAAAATTGTTTTTTAAAAAACTCTAAAAGAAAGTTTTCTTGATTTTTACGTTTATTAGGCTGTAAAATTAACTACTACATTATATATATATATATATATATATATATATATATATATATATATATATCCGTGTGTGTAACTAAAATTCAATATTACATGCCTATTAAATTTTTATAACAAAATAAGAAAATTCTGAATTTTAAAATAAATTCTTGACGGCGCACTGTGGCCTAGTTGTGAGAAAATGTGAGATGACACTACAGAGACATAAACGAAGCAAGGAGTTAGAAGTATACTGGCGTGCCGGTAAACACTAGTGTGAGTTTGTTACTTTGTATAGCTATCAGTTTCTTCAGCAGCTGGTCTGTCTGTTGTGTGATGAACAGTTAGCGCTAAGTTATGTTTTATCCATCACCGATGAAATGCGGTTGTCTTAGTTACAGGGTATGAACACCGCACTGGGTGCAACTGTGTATACACAAATTGCTCAGTGGATAGCAACAAGACTAAAACATCCAATAATTAAGATGGCAGGACATCACATACAAGATAAGACAGGATGTCTCACGCGGACGTCTATAGGCGTCTGCCGAGCCCTGATGGATGACTAGAAATGAGGCACTACAATAGAGAAGCAGCGGAATGTGAAGAGAGGAAAAGGAGAACCCCAAGAATACAGGCTAATTAACGGCAACGTCCGCCATATTTCTAACTTGTCAAAAATCGGGAACGGCCCAGTTGGGAATCGATCCAGGATCGCCTTTGTGGGGACGAGTGGTCTGAACACTACACTGCTACAGTAGGTTCTTTGGAAATGTGAAGACGCTGCGGTCACAGATTGAGAGGAAGCGCCTGCTAAACTGCATATAGGCCAACCCACCGAGCATAACTGAGTTGCGGGTCTGTAGATTCACCAAGGGCAGACATCAAGAGATGTACTCACCAAAAAGATAAAATCACGTGCCTCGGACAAATCGCTATAATGGCCAGAACATTCGTTTTATTTGGCTCAAAATCCTTTTTTATTCCTGCCTGTACACCTCTCGACATACATTGCAATAAACGTAAATGTTACTAACTATTCAACGTAAGTGTCAATCGTCAGAACTGCTGCTAGACACAAGTGTCTCTCAGCACTTGTGCAAGTGTCACTCCACGTAAGTGTTCCGAACATAAGGCTTAAAGAGCACTGAAAATAACCCTATCCGTTACTGCATGCAATAAAATATTGACAACAGTTGCCTTACTCCTTGTATGGTTGGTAACGAATTACCAAATGTAGTTTTTTTTCCTAACCTACCCTAACTACTATGATATGTGTGAGGCCCGGAGAAGGAGCGGGACTAAGTGCGTCTCAGGGCTGAGCCCCATACGCCTACAAGGGGGAAGTTTCATGCAGAGGAGGCATGCATCGCGGCAGAGAGGGATTGGGCAGACATGGCTGCGATTGGGGCCATGTCAACCTCCCTAAGTGTACCTATAGCTAAGCCATAATCTAAGAAGAGAGAGGGAAAAACCGGCATAGTACCGTAAAAACCCTCTCGACAGAATAGGAGTGTAACCAGCCAGCAGTTACATGCATTAAAAATAAAAATGGCACTGGAAAAGTAGGAAGGTCCAGGTTGTTAGTAGAGTTGTGAAGTAAGTCATTTTGAGGAGGGCGCTGGTTTTACCAAATGTAGTTCCACGTATTTTCCCAATAAACTGTAACAGTACTAAAATCATTTCAAATGAAATTGGCCTCTGTGTATACTATATATCTGAAAAGTATTGTTTATAAATGTATTTACTTACCTACTGACTGCATTATTTTACCTAGTAAACACTAACACAAAGTGACGCGACTCGTTGTTGGAAGTTTACCGTCGTCTGCTCACAGCTTCAGTCAGCGCTCCACGTTTCATACGCTGTTAGTTCAAAATTCACCGATAGATGGCATGAGGTACCATTGCGCAAGAAATCATTTGCTGAGATGTTTCTCTGTTGTGCAATCAAAATAGTCTCGTGTAACACACTCGCACGTACCACGAATTATTGCTTATGAATGCCATCGCCAAATTATGAGAATTCATTGGTATTTCGTGAAGTGTTACGAATACCTACGTTTGTACTTTGAATTACATTTAACTACGAAACAGCAATTCTTTCCTCTTCACACATCAGGAAAAAAGTGTATTTATTATTCCAGTTAATTGCGGTGGCAAGCATGGTTATATAACTGAACGAATCATGACTTCTTAAATAACACGTGTTATTATATAGTGTATTAGTTTATGATTGTTTTTTGTTTCATATTGGACTACTTTGTACAAACATTTACGTGATTCGTAACGGCAATAGTGAGTATCATATAAACTAGAGAGTCGATTCTCAGAAACCCTTATATTGACGTTAACTGACAGGTTTTTATAATAACTAAGAGTAATTTTGATTACATCAAATATTCAACAGCAGTGTGTTGATTGAGTAGATATTGTAACTAAAGTTTTTCTGTGCAGTATAACGTAGATGTAAACATGGTACAGGCCTATGTAAACAAAAGCACGTAGCAATGTTTATATTAACATGTAGCGGAAACATACGAACTGGCTACAAATATGAATTAAGCAGGCCTTATTCAAGGTTCCTATCTACCTGCCCTTGAAATGAATTACATCAAGTGACAAGTAATCATATTTGTAAGAAACATCTGAACGCGCATTACGTTTATGCATCTATGAAAAGAAAACACATTTCAAACAATGTTTCAATCAGTTTAATAATTAGGATCGCTCATTGGAAACACTACTTTCAAGACTTTCAATATGGCTAAAAAAACGCTTTTTAAACTGCCGTATTTAGGAAAATTCCAACTGGATTCTAAAATCACAATAATAGAAATAGGCGCTGAAATTTTAACCATAAATACCGCAAATAAAATAATACTGTCACCGCTCCGCTTGAAGTCACATAGGAAAATGAATAATAGTAAAGCTCTGCGCACCATTTGCGTGGTTTGCGTGTAGAGGCGAAAATGTATTATGTACGCCGACCGACGTCACTCTTAACGCTCCATCGGTTTTGTGCCTCACACACGCGAACTCAGCCAGCCTAGATAAGAACGTTAGTTTTCAACGTCTTAATTTATTTTATGTATGTACCAGATGTTTATTTTTTAATTTTCGACATCAATTGTGATTAAATCTTCCTCCTAGGAAATTTGTGTACCTCTCATATTTAATGCGCAATGAGTCGTAAACGTTGAAATTTGCACTTTACGGTTTTATGTACGCCACTAAAACTAACAGATAGACCAAGCCGAAAATATTCACAGTGTATAACAATGTTGTAGGCTGTGATTTAACATATTATATATATATATATATATATATATATATATATATATATGTGTGTGTGTGTGTGTGTGTGTGTATATTTATAAAATTGGGGAAATTATAAAATTTTTATTTCAAAATTTAGTCTATTTATGAAATACAAACATATCTTATTTTTTGTTTTTATATATGTCATAACATAGCCTACAACATTGTCGTACACTGTGAATTTTTTCTGCTTGGTATGTCAGTTGGTTTTAGTGGCGTACATAAAACCGTAAAGTGCTAATTTTGACGTTTACGACTCATTACGCAAAAACAATTAGAGATACACAAATTTCCTAGGAGGAAGATTAAATCACAATATATGTCTAAAATAAGAAAAAAATATCTGGTACAAATATTAAAATATAAAAAGACGTTGAAAACTGCTGTGAACCGCGCCCTTAAGAGCACCGCCTACCCGCGCATGAGAGGCTCAAAAGCGACGGTGCAGTAAGGTCGACCTTGAATCGCACATCAAATGCCGCGTCGCCTCAACGAGCCAAGCGCTGAACTAGCGTGCAAGCTTCCCGCCGAACCGTTTTTACTATGGGACACTAAGCTGTGACCATATAATTTTATTGGTGGAAAGTTAGCAACTAAGTTCAGTGCTCGAAACCTGACTTTCACATACATCCGGTTAGTACACTTTGAAGTACGACAGTCTGGAAAGACCGTTTTTAATCATGTTGGAGGGCTTAGAAAAAGTGTTTTTAATGAGCGTGCCGTCTTAATAATGAGGTTCCGACCTTGTCTGAAGTTTGTTTTCTTTTCTTACATTGGCACATTAGTCGCACGTGGAATATTTTCGTAGAAAAAACCTGTTTACGGACACGCTGCTACGCATTTGAAGCGTGGGGTAGGCGGCCGCCTTAAGGGCGAAGGGAAAGTGAAAGGTTGCCTATACGCGGGACAGGACTGGAGGAAGTCACAGACTCCAAGGTTACAAGACGGCATCCTGAAGGGAGTGACGGTTAAACGAAGTTCCTCGCTTGTTAGCAAGTTAGTTGGGAGCGGACCAGGCTCCTGCCTCACATCACAGGGCCGACAACTCTCTAACTGCCTTATTTGTGACCGTGCACGGCCCGAACAACAAGGCTTTGTGTATACAGGACTGCGCTTGTATACATGGCCCGCGGAGCCGACGCCAAAGTTAGGGTGCGTGTTTTGACGAGAAGCAATTGTTTCACCCTTTTGAATGATTGCTTATTAAAGGTGGTTCTCGTGGTGAACTTAAGGGTGGCGTGCTCAGACTGGCGGCATCTTACTGTCTCAACTGTGACTCCTGGGTAACTTCGACAAGGGATATGGCTCGGCTTCAGACGCCATATTGAATTATTTTATTCTTCGCTCTTATGAAATTCTGAGAAGAAAAATATGAAATTTGCTATTATAATACCAATTATAATTACCTTGCCCTACAATAAAAGCATCTCAGTTGAACTTATATTTACGCTGCAAGCAGTACAGCAAATTCAGAAATTAAGAATAAAAAAAATTGCACATCACATCCTGTGTATATATATATATATATACATACATATATATATATATATATATATATATATATATATATATACACATATATAATATATATATAGAGAGAGAGGGAGAGAGCAATAATTGTCTGTTCCGCTTTAAGGGCTAATTGCAATTATAAATTATTAATTGTAAATGTATTTAGTAATTAAAGTGACATGTTTCT
Organism: Medauroidea extradentata; assembly: GCA_003012365.1. Classification (NCBI taxonomy): domain Eukaryota; kingdom Metazoa; phylum Arthropoda; class Insecta; order Phasmatodea; family Phasmatidae; genus Medauroidea; species Medauroidea extradentata. Next base: position 11,244 of record PNEQ01047199.1, read on the forward strand.
AGATTCCATTTGATAAATTAAAAAATAATATTAGAAGAAGAGTATTTTACCAGTTTTTTTTTTTTTTTTTTTTTCAATTGACATGTTTCTGGAGCACGAAACCTGGCGCCCGAATGATGTACATTTGGTTCACACGCCAGAAATTGTGATAAATAATCGTTGTCACTGTGAAAAAAACGTTCACTCATACGTTGGTAAAACCCTTTTATCTCCGATTTTTTCTTATTCATAGGAATAACAAACTACAAAATCCTGAAGATTTTTATAAATCTCTGTGCAGTCTTAACACACAATACACCCAGTAGTTTTCAAATAAAGATCGAATTTGTAAAGCTCTGCACGTAGTACGTTAATACCGTATGCATCTGACACCCTTTACAGAACATGAAGGTTTCTTACTTTTCTAACAGAATGTATATGCACAGACTTCTAAGAACAACACGAGAAAGGAGTCTCCATTTTGTGATTTTCCCGACAGTGAACAAAGTAGCTCAAATGAAACTTCTCCTGTTCTCATTCAAAAAATTAAATGGAATTTTTATGCAAAAGAGGCGGTTACAAGAGAGAGAAATAAATTGTGACCTACACTGGGGACCTCTCACGGTGCTTTTTTAAAGTCTTTTAGCATTCCACTTTGACTGTCAAGTTTTTTTCTTCGGCGGAGAAACAAATCGACGGTCTGGCGGCTGTGACAAATTGCCGACTGTCGGAAGCGGCGACAATGGAAGGGCGTGAGGAGAAATAAGGCTAGGGACTTATCAGTCAAGAGTTTCGCATGGGGTTGTTTTATTTTCCGCGGGGGTGGTTTAGGCGCCCCATTGTCGCGTGGACCGGTTACGTAGTCAATCAGCGGCTAGGGCACCCCCGCACTTTATGACAATGAGTACCAGCGTTCGCATTGTACCACGACCAGTGGTACTACCCTGCAGTACCACGTCGTCCACTTAGCTGTATGCACACACTATACCTACGGCACTACGTACCAGAAATGACGCTGAACCGCTGGTCCCACTCAGTTCTCAGCTCGTCCCTCCCTGCACAATTGTAATAGGGGTTGAGAAATTAGGTCGTATTACACACAGATACGTCACTACCGTGTGTGTCCCAGACAGGGTGTGGCAGGGCTCACCATACCACATAATCCTGATCTGTGTATAAGACGGATGCAGTTGAATGCAACCGGCAGAATAAGATACGCTCCTTCCATTCGCGGTGGAAAGTAGTAAAAACTGTCTGACCTTGCAACGGAACACACCCATGAGTTGAATCACAGGAGACCTCATTACTGAGGGCGATGCTCATCCAACCTCTACGAAACCGCTATGAGAACGGGTCTTGTTGCTTGAAACTACTAGGCGAACCAGGCCATCGACCCAAAGACTCACCACGTAAGCCTCTTCCCAAGCAGGAGTGTGACCACTACCACTCAGAATCCAACCCGCGATCGGCTCAGCACAAAGCTGTGGCTTCACGCCGAACCCCTGAGTACCTGCGATACACCATGCATCCGAGTTTTCGCCCGAGTAGGTGTCCACCATCCAGGGCTCTAGAACCTTTTCTCCAGATCAACATTGCTCGAGATCCGCAACAAAGGACACTACTGCGTTCCTCAGTAGAGACACGCAATATGTTCGTAGGTTGCACAGCAGACTGGAGCTTCCGTACCAGCTTCTGGAGGCTGGCCTAAGAGAACCCCGCCGTGGATCTACCCCTTGTGTACAAGAGAGGGCCACCACTTGCCCGGTCTTCGTCCTCCCTCCGTTAGTCATAGTACAAGCACATACGTTACCAGCCCTGACCAGGAGGTGGAGATGTACTTGAGAGTGAGAGCTTGTCACACACCATTGCTGGTTGTGTTGGTGGCAGGAGTGGAGGGAAGACTGGACAAAACACATTGTCTCACATCGCCTGCAGCCAGCATCCACCGGGGTTTTCCACGTGAATGGGGGACGCTGTTACTAGTTGGGCGAGCAGACACCAAAACCCCCAACACAGTTCGCGAACGCGCCGAGCTCCCCACGCCGCGTACTTCCCCTACACCCACTTAAGAGCCTCGCTCTTGAGTTTTGCAGTGGTTTCGAAAATGTTTTTTTAACGCGAATTTATATATATATATGTGTGTGTGTGTGTGTGTTTGTGTGTGTGTATCAAAATATCACCTTACAGTTTTAACACTTATATGCCAACGTATTACTGAATTTTTCTGTTACAACACACCGAACAGATTTTTAGATTTTTGCCCATGAAATATCACATATTTTATTGTCAAATTAGGCCAAAATGAATCAAAATAATGTTTTGTTAGCAAGCGGCACATTATTTTGAAAAGTGCTTTGCCAAAATTGTGTAACGTATGACTGTACACAGTCTCAAATTTTTTCTCAAAGCATTTGGTTAAAAATTATTCCATATATTTGAAACTGTTTGAAACAAATGGAAGATCATGGTTGAGCCGGTTTCCATACCATACACTTCGGCCTCATCACCATCACGCCCCTCAGGGTCCCCATCACTGACTTGTGTGCACACACCAAAACTTTGGTACTACGTACCAGAAATAACGCTGTACCGCGGCTAGTAGTATTCCTCTATAGTACCGCGGCAAGTAGTATTCCTCTATAGTACCGCGCCCGCCAGTGAGGTGCATATGTGTACCATAAAGCGGGACACATGAAATAACTGGGATACTTATAAAACAATTTTTATTTTTAAGCGTGGCAGCTGGAAGGACATTTAATGTAATTTTATGTGTACATTCACGGTTTGTAATATATTTCAAGAAAATTATTTTACGCAAGGCTTGCATAAGCAATGAAAAAAATGCATTTGGAGTAGTTACCCCACATGTCCAAATTACCACGTTTTTCGGTACCTCAGCTACAGTACTACGATTAAATGTCAGTTTTCATATGTGCAACGCAAAATCTGCAGTGGCGTTGCGTCTGTTAGTGCTACAGTTTAATTATATACGCACACACAAAAGTTCAACTGAAGTCACGTGATGGATATAAAATGGTGGTCAATAAGCGCCTATCAAATACTTCACTACAAGTACATTTGTTTTATCACGCATTCACAGCAAAAAAAAAAACTTGGGAATTATTCAGTTACAATTGAGACTAGAGGTAAAAGTGAGACTCTTCTTACTTTTTCTGCACTTGTGCTGCGCTGCATCTGTACAAATAGCAAGAAGTGGTACTTAATAGGGCCCACTGAATGTTTGTTCGTCCTGGTGCACAAATCAAGTGAAAGTTAGGAGAATTTTTCTTTCTACATAACTTTTAATACTAGTGTGCGTGATAGTATTGTTAAAGTTTACTTTAAGGCTTCCGACTACCGCGCGCTTCAAATGCGTTGCAGTATGTTCGTAAACAGGTTTTTTCTACGAAGCAATTCCACGTGTGCCAATTGTGCCAACGAACTGTAACAACTCTGCTGTCCTGGGCGTAGCCTGGTTCGTTTGGGATGGAGCGCTTAGATAATCAAATAAATTACTTAAATTAAATTTATTAATTTATTGTATTCTCTATTAAACACTCTATATTAAGTATACAACACTTACGATTCACCTTTCGTGAATATATATTTACAGATACTGTATACGGGTAATCCCCCTAACAGTCTAATTTACTGCACTAGTATTTAATTAATAAATGACTCTCTCTGACCTCCGATCGCATAAGTGTATATCCAGAAATGTCCTGCCATGCATAGCTACAGTCCAACCTGTTCATCCACTTTCTCACTTACACCACATAAAGAGTGCCACCATTGTCCACACCTGCGTAGCCTCTCCTCGATCTGCTGGTCTCGCCTCGTCTCTCGCTGCCAAGTCCGTCGCGAACACACACCGGCTAAACGCCGCAGTCACTCTGTCGCTGCTCGCAGTGGACCGGTATTTATAGTCACCTGCAACGATGCCCTGAATATTATCAGAGCTCGCCGACAGTGCTGGCTGATGTAATCTGTATGTTCCTGGTGTTGCTGTAACATTAGTCACGTCCGAGCTGAATGCTTCTCACGGATGACTGACAGGTGTCCACCCGTTCAGAAGGCCTGTGACGTCAGCCAGACCCGAGTGACCCGCGTCGCCGGTACTGGTTGTAGCGAGCAGGGGAGGGGGAGGTGGCATTGCTCGTCAGGTCGCTCAGCCCAGTGCCTTCGAGAGCGAGCGCTAACTCGTTACAGTACGAACAAAAAACACACTTTAGACAAGTTTGGAACATTCATTGTTAAGATACTATGCTCATTAAAATCACTGTTTCTAAGCCCTCTAACATGGCTAAAAACGGTCTATTCAGACTGCCATACTTCAAAATGTACTAACCAGATGTATATGAAACTGAGATTGCGATATGCACTGAACTTTGCTTCAGACATTCCACCAATAAAATTATGTGGTCATGGCTTTATGTCCCATTGTAAAACGGTTCGGCGGGAAGCTTGCACGCTAGTTCAGAGCTTGGCTTGCTGTGGCGATGCGGCATTTGATGCGCGATTCAAAGTCGTCATTACGTCTCCGTTACATCTGAGCCTCTAACACGCAGGTAAGTGACACCCTTAAGTTCGATGAAAACGTTATTACTTCAAAGTTTGATTGATTTATTCACAATAGTTAGTAACAAAAAAGAAACCATAGCAACGACTAATATACTGACTTATGTACGAATTAAAAAACATAATAGTAACCGTTGGCATAGAATTTTCTAACTTTAGGGTGCGGTCTACCGCAATTTACATCACCATTTTTTTTTATTTTTTATTTGTACAAAATATTTTTTTTTCTTATTTTAAACATAAAATGTGACTAAATTTGGCTCTTATGTAATTTTTTACCTGTCATCGTTTCGAAACTGTTTAATTCAGGGGGTACAAAATACGTGAAATGTGTAGATGTATTTATGTGTTGTTCGCTTCAGAATGATGCTTACGTAAACACATACTTTAAAAAGTTATGCAAGTATTTTATGATAACTTAATTATAAAGAAGAAAACTTAGTTTGTAAAGTTTTAAGGCAGACTATACGAAAAGCAAGTACGACCAGCGAGAAATAAATTACACAGTTGTTTTCATTCTATAGTTCTATCTAAGAGTGTTGATGTACAACCTCTATAAGCCTAGGAAATAACTATTGAATATTTTTAATTAGTTTTCATCACGGTCTATGAAGGTAGAGTTCTTGACACCGAGGAATAAAACGTGGTTTCCCTTTTTGTTGCCGATCGCTAGTAGTAATTTTGTGCAAGATTCGTCTTGTTATGTATTTGGCTTAGCATAAAATGTGAAGTTGTTATCGGAATTGCGTGTGTTGTATAGAAGAAAATAATTTAATTGCAATTATTTGTTGGAACACTTTTTTTTTCAACTATAAAATTTAGTTTTTTCAATCTTTTTCATGTAGTCACACATTGCAACGATTCTAAAATTTTGTAGGGCAGTAAAAGTAGATTTTGCTCAAATGTGTTTACTAAAACAATAGTATATAATTTTTTTTCAGACGACTTATGTAAACCGTTCCACACATGCCAATGCATATATCTACTTAATCAGCCTATCATATTAACTTCATTTTATATAATTAATTGCAAAATTTATAACACCGTCAGAAGTGAGCAAGGCAAATCTTCCACCAAATTACTACCAGCGCTCGGCGACAAAAGGGAGTCACTTTCTCTCGCTGGAGAGCACGCGCGGTGCCAAGACCTCTTCCTCTTACACCGTGGTTTTCATCAATAATTTAAAAGTTATGTGGTACAGGTGTTTGTATCTCCGGTCTGTTGCTCCGAAGGTTCTTGACTCAAATTCCATTAAATGATGTGCAAATGTGCAATTCTGACAAACAATAACTGTAAAGGCAGATGAAATTAGTGCAATTTGTATGAAGTTGTTCAAAAGTGGTAAAAATGTATTATGCAATCCACTATATCCACTTAAGTTCTTCGACAGAATCAGCCCACATATAACATCTTACTAACCTCAAGGTTTAGGCACCAAGTACGTTTATAGGCTATTTCTGCGAAACATTTTCCCGCTAAAACACCATAATTGCACTTAATTTCAAATGAAGGTTTTGAAAACAAGTATGTTTTTGAGGGCATCATCACCAATGGTTGTGCTCAGGGGAAATCAGTCTTCATACCACGTAAATTACGTATTACATTCGATTACCATCTTACATTTAACAGTCTGTAATTACCCCACAACGTCAACTTTGCTGTGACTATAAATAAGGCCCAGGCGAAGTCGCTGTTAGTGGCAGGGACACACTTAAGGCTTCTTTTCGCGTGAACAGCTATTGCTATTTATGCTGCAGAGTTAGCTCAACTAGTAGCTTGGTCATTCTAACACTTGAAATACCAATCTAGTTTACAAAGAGGTTTTTCAATTAAAGCAAATATTATCTGCAATGAGTAACACACGTGAGCAAAGCCGCTACTCACTAAAAATTTTATTTCTCTGTAAATTATATGAACTGATGTGTGAGTTTTCTCAACGACAGTTTCTCTCTACACTATTATATATTTCATGCGTCCCACGTCTTTTGTTTTACATCTTACAAGTATTTTCACGTGAAAAATTGTTTTATGCTTATTTCCGTTTTAAAAACGTAATACATTAAATTTAAAAATGAAAATCATATTTTCCTTTTAAGTCTTGTTTGTGTGTGATTTTACAATCGATATTTAAACAAGCAAAATTTGTATCCAACTGACAGACAGACAAAAAATCGATATATTATTCGATTGTCGCTCATCTCTTTCGTGTATCCAACTCATCGGGAAGTTAGTTTAAAATATTCTGCAAACTTTTTACAGAACATGAAACCAGACAGACAAGAAAGCAAGTAAATAAAAGCGTGGTCAAATGCGTATACAGTAACTTACAATTTTCTACATTGTCAAAGAAACACAGGACAAAGTTTTACTGAGCGAACTGTATACTTTGTGGTGCCATAATTGTTAACACCTTGTACCAAAAACAAATGACTCTCGATAAGTAAATATGTTTACTATCAGTAGGTCCAGTCCACTATTTGTTGTAAAATATACTGTGCAGTGGGAACCATAATAAATGTTAGCTGTGACAATTTAAAAGTATAACTGCCGGTTTTTTTTTTTTTGTGCTGAATGAACTTGATAATGTATTTCGAGTGCATTTTGTAATTTTATAAAAATTATTTCGAATGTGTCGTTTATCTATCGTTGAAGTATGAGTTTTATGCATTAATTATTTTGGATAGAATTTATTACTGTATGGCTAATTATTATGTCAAACATAATTACCGACATAGCCACAGATAAACTGCATAAAAACTACATACGTCTGATTCTAGCGTATATTTCAGAACTACACATTCACAATCATTTCGTGACTTGATAAACATAGCCTTCTATAATCTCGTTGGCAACGACTGCGTAGTTAGTAGTGACTGGCATATATCCTAGTATAACTTTTCTTTATGGTGCATAACATTCTTACTCTGCTCTAACGGAGATATTTTGCAGGGATGAATTAACCGGGTTTAGTAAGGCCGTGGCTGAATGAAGGGCTTCTGTTCTCGATGAAAATAAAACAGTAAAGTGCCTCAAGTTTCCCTACTTCCGTCTCCGCTCATTTCCCTTTTTATAGAGTCGCAGTTAAATATATTGCCCTGCAATCTAGTTTCCTAATGGCGCACACAACTTGCATGCTGTAACTAAGCGAGGCGATATCCACGACAGAGCAAATTTCTCATGAGTGCCTGCAGTAAAACTACATTTACTTCAGGAACTTCACATTTATCTTTCTGGAGTGTTTTAAATCCCGTAACAAAAAACATTAGTTGTGTGAATTCCTTGCGAAAAACTTGTAAAACACATCACATTCAACTCAAGAAAACTAACACGATTTTTAATTGGTCCCGCGTTTACTTTACTAAATGAAAAAAAAAACAATATGGTCAGTTCCAGGTGTGTAAAGTTTAGAATTCTATCCCTTGATGTTTACAGTCCTTATTGAGTCAAGGACACTGCAAACAGTTCACAAATTTTCCAAAAAATTAACAGTACATCGGTATTTTTTTTCAGTGTGGCACTATATATATTAATCTTATTTTCGAGAGACGTTATTTATATAAATATATAAATTATTTATATAATTTCTTTAAGTGTAAATTATACATAAGTATATGTACCGAACCTAAAAAAAATTCTGACAACTTGCAAATCATTTTTAATATATTTTTGACAACTTGAAATAGTTTTTTTGTATATGTGACAACTTGTACTGTACGTGCTTTGTTTTGATGTATTTGTACAGTTTTGAAATTTTTCTTGAAGTATTTGTGACAACTTGTAACCTAACTTTTCTGATGTATTTGTGACAACTCCCCTCTAGTAAGTACTAGAAATGCGGGAAGCTACTAAAATAAATAAATAATTAAATAAATAAATAAATACATATTTTGGGACAAAGAGGAGACATGTCTTAAAGAAGAGAGCATTCTGTACTTTATCAATTGTTTCATATAAAGACAAAGTTATGTTTCAACGTCGCCCATAAACAGTGTATCGCATGTGAGTCTGTTTATTAACCCTTAATTTTACAGCATGTATTTTTATTTCTTTTAACTGAGTGGTTGCTGTATGAAACTAAAAAGTTTTCTTTCCCAATTCAGCACCCTGCGCAGACTTGATAACGGTTACTTTCCACAAAAACGCATTTTCCGGGTCATTACGAGCCTTGTGTTGGGGTCGTTAAAGTGCCATTTGGCGCCTGGCCCTTATCAGGCACGTTCGGCATTCCCCAAACTTTTAAACCACTTGATTTTTTTATTGTTCGGCTGGCAAGCAAGAAAACTTACAACACCGCGAATCTCAGACGGTGCCACGTAACTACGTAACGATAACCCTAGTATTTTTACAACGAACCATTTCATCAGTTTTTAATTATTTCTCGGGAATCCATTGACCTGCCCTTTCATACTTTCCGATTTAAGATGGCTGTATGTGTGAACGTATTTTGTGATTATTTGGAGTTGAAATTTTGAACCAGGAACTTCATAGACGAATGTAGACGCCGTAGCTACACTGTATTTTTTTTGTACTTTTACAAAGAAAGTCTTTGGAAAGTCAGTTTCCAAAGAAACTCCTTTAAAACTACAAAGGTTGTCTTTGAAAAAAAAAAATTCAATATATATGTTTGTAAAATTATAAGGGATAGCCTTGTGGTTGTACTTGCAACAAGGAAAAAATTGAATTTTAAAAACTCGTTTTATTTTAATGACCCCTAACTCATATATTAAAAATCTATTAAGTAAATAAATATTACATGAAAATGTTGAAAATAAATAAAAAGTATTGAGGAGATGATCGGATTAAAACTGCATCCTCGCACATGTACTACGCATTTTTCACCTAGACTACCTTGACTTCGGGACCATTTATTTTAGTTGTTTTTTATACACTCTGTGTAAAGTAAGTTATGTGATAATGTTATTATTTTTATTTGTTATTTTAAAGCATAGCCTACACTCACTATGAAAATTCACTTTATTCCAGAAAAATGCGCTACAAAATATGTGATTTTGTATAACTATATAATTTCCACGAAACTGTGATTTTTGTACACTAAAGGTTTTTTTCCGTTTTTTACTAAGAAACTCCTTGTAACTTTATGAACAAATCGTTTTGCAAGGGAAATTTTGTACGTTTACAAAACTACGTGAAACTACAAATATATGCCTTGTCTTAATACAAAAAAAATTCAGGGCGTCGGTACAAGCACAAAAAATTTCTTTTTAGTATTACATACTTTACAAACAAAAATTATTTTAGAGTGTACCCCAGCCCAAAAGACACAGGTTAAAAACGAAATTGACACAAACAAAACGTATTTTGATCTCATCTGCTAGGGCATCAAATATTATACCACACTATAGAGATACAACAGTTTACATAAATATTTATTTATTCCGAAATCGATTCCTATAACCTTGGCGTGGTGCAAGCCTACAGTCACGATTCCTTCTCGCCGGCCGAATCACGTTGGCAAGACTCAAAGGAAATGATATTATCGCGTGACAAAATCAACTTGGCGTGCTCATGGATTCTCTGAACGACCATGCCAGTTTTCCAAGGTAATTAAAGTGGGGGGAAATGTGAGTGAAATTACCGCCTTTGCTGGGTTGAGTGGCGAAATTGTGCACAGTAAAATATGTCACCGATTACCAAACCTACATATTGAGATTAGGTTAAGTGACACATTTCAGGGGTTATTGGTTTCAAGACAAGTAGGTGCACAAAAAATCCTAATCACAGTTCCTCATGAACATCTTGGTGAGAGCAGAGAATTATTTAACCTGGCTATAGAAGAACATTAAACATTAAATTTAACGTAAACCATGAAAACGGCAGAGTGAATTATGAATGGTATCTCAAAATAATAGATGAAAACTACTGTTAACCAACAATTGTGAAGTATTTTTTTAAGGAACATTCATCTGACCGTCAGTTCAAAGTTATGTTTGCGTCCGCCTTACACAATTCACACGTTCAGAACCGTCACGGCTCATACTTGTGAGTTTAGTATGAGTCCAATTTCTTAGAGTTTAAAAATAAACTTTACCGTTCCTAATGACTTCGCTGTCGATGAGACGTAGATTCCAATGAGAAATAAACATTATATGTATATATATAAAGATGTAATTTCCTTTCTCTGAAACTCGGTAATCCTAGTAAAGTCCTGCTTCAGTCCAGTCTGAATAGTTGATACTTTAAACAAATTTAAATTTGAGTTCCGACTGGAAATTTTTTGTGTTTAATTTAATCGGTTACATCGGTCTAAACTGAGCGATAAATGGTCTTAAGCTAACCGTTTAGTACCGTTGAACTGATATGTATGACAATAACGGAAACACGAATTCTGACGTAAACAGAGAGCGTGTCCTTCAAACTCTGTCATTTAGGTCATAGGTAGGAACTGTGTGCCACGTACTGTGTGCCACGTAGATCGGTCGTATGACTACGAAGACAGTTATAGACAGCTTGGGATAAAGCGAGCACTTAAAATAGCCCTGCTGAGTTTCTATTTTCAGCCAATTCGTATCTTTACGCGCGTAACGGCTAACGACAGGAAACGTCTAGCATCTCTGGACACGTCACTTGATGTTTGCGTGTCTAAGATGAATTACGCAATCGATAGGAAACTACGTAGTCCGATGAATAAAAGAGTTTATTAATTATATAGAACACACATATGCCGAATTCATTTGATTTTATTGTATTGTAGCATTTAAATAAGAAAATACACGGAACTATATTCGCCAATCTGCTGCCAACAACACAACGGCAAGTGATAATTTTTCAAAGGTTAAATATTTAGTGCTCACTTTATTCCGAATGACGTATACATAAATTCCTGAAGATAAGCTACTACAACAAGCTAGTTAATTACGAATAGGGTTTTCGTTACTCTACAGCCATGTTTACGACGAGAAATTGTTCGTTGTGTACAGGTGGCTTTTTTTCTTATGCACACGTCTTCGTAAAGTTATTCATTCCCAGAAGTTGACTACAAAAGCACAGTTGAGGTGGGTGAGTGAGAAACCAAATTATAGAAGACTTTCAAGTTTCTGAATGGGTATTATTATAGTAATAAAAAAGTAATCAAGTACCATTGTACTACTTCCTGAGACCTGGTGCTCTTTTGTTAATTACTTCCGCCCACACTTACCTCCTTCCTCCCCCTCCCTTCCCCAGACCACCATACCTCCCACTCCTCTTCCTTCAGATCACCAGACATTCTCTCTAAATTGCATTGCACCTATATCAAGCATTTATTGGTAGAATCCGTCATTGCACCTGCTCCGGTTAGTATTTTAATGTTTTGATATAGTATCGTGGATAATAAGAAATGTGTATCAAGGTCGTGCCTCACTCAAACAGTAATTTAAATTTACAGTCATAGCTGTAATGTATCTGAACCTATTGTACTCTAGTTTTAAAACAGTTCCAACTCTTTTCATTCGACCTCATTTACGCATGTCTATGTTTCATGCTATTATATATATATATATATATATATATATATATATATATACCTTTAGATGAGTGAACAAAATGTAGCAGAAAAACATTTGGTCTCTTATAAACTGGTTTCCGTATTAACAGAATATAAATGTACTTTTAAAATTTACAAATAAAACTTAAGTGCTAAGTTCAGATCGGATAATGTTGTATTCCGTCAGTTGAAAGTTTGGAAAACTTTCAACTTGCTTCGTAAACAAACGAGTCTCTAATGCAGGTTGTATGTTTCGTTCTGTTTCTCTGCCCTTCTAAAGGCTGCACGGAGCCGGAAATACTCCAACCGGAAGTTGGAGTCTGGAGCCTTGGCCATACTGATGTGGCTCCGGGTCATTCCGTCGGCGGCTGCGGGTGAGAGAGGGAAAATAAAAGAATGAGGGAAATTCTAAGGTTTTTTTTTTTATTTCTCCCGCCCAGAGTCATGTAAAGCTATCAAGGGCTGCGGTTCTCTTGCCTACAGAAAGTCTGCTTTCATTAAGGGATGTGCCGGCTACTTCACCAGATTAAAGATTAAAGACCAGCCAGAGGTAATGGGATACCCACGCAAAATTTAAATTGCATTTATCTCTTCCTGGGCGCTCGACTGTAGTAACTTGAACAAAGGAATATGGTTATAAATTAAACACTGCCTACACACAGGAAATTATCTCCAAATTATTAATTAAACAACAAAACACTTAGGTATTCGGAATATAATTACAATTTATTATAACGATACGTTCCGACTTTCTGACTCTTTCTAACTATAGTTTGATACTATGAAGTCAGAGACAATATTGAATTACACTGTATGAGGTTAGGTGATAGGGTTTTCCGGCCCTTTAACAACGAGGCCTTAAGACGGCCGCCTACCTCACGCTTCAAATGCGTTGCAGTGTGTTAGTAAACAGGTTTTCTCTACGAAAATATCCTACGTCTGCCCATTGCGCCAACGTACGAAAAGAAAACAAACATCAAACAATGTCGGAACCTGATTGTTAAGACGCCACTCTAATTAAAAATACTGTTTCTAAGCCCTCCAACATGGCTAAAAACCGCCTTTTCAGACTTCCGTACTTCAAAATGTACTAACCGGATGTATGCGAAACTCAGGTTGCGACCTGCACCGAATTTAGCTACATACTTTCCATTATTAAAATTATATGGACACTCGCTTACTGTCCCATAGTAAAAACCGTTCGGCGGGAAGCTTGCACGCTAGTTCAGCGCTTGGCTCGTTGAGGCGGCGCGGCATTTGATGCGCGCTTCAAGGTCGACCTTACTGCTCCATCGCTTCTGAGCCTCTCACGCGCGGGTAGGCAGCGCCCTTAAGAGGAGTCATCGACTGGCGCATGGATGGCGTTGCAGCGTGTCACGCGTATTCTTTTTACGCGAAACCACTTAACTTATTCGTATTATGTTTATCTACGATAAGAACACATACTTGAAACTATGCTTCTATTTTTTAAAAAAATTCATTACGCTTGTTAGTGACATGATTTTCGGGCCTCTCAAAATGGCTAAAAACTGTTTTTTTTTTTTTTTTTTTTTTTTTTTTTTTTTTTTTTTTTTTTTTTTTTTTTTTTTTTTTTTTTTTTTTTTGTTTTGACTGCTGTAACTCCGAAAATATTACCTAATTTGTAAAGTGCAAAGCGAGAGGCATGCGTTGGTCTTTACTTCATACTATTCAAAAATAAAATGTTGTGGTCACAGCTTAATCTCCCGTAGGAAAAAATACTACAGCGAAAATCTTGTACGCCAGTTTGATAGAGGCGATATGCTTCTCGTCAAGCGTGGGACACTGGCTCTTATCGCTGCGCTGTTCGCACGCGTCAAAGGTGGAAATTCGACACCAGCGAAGACTCCTCTGCCAATGAAGTTGAGTTGAGGTGAAGGAAAAACGAGCTAAGCCCGAGCCATAATTCGTACCCAGGACCTCTCGCAGCATATTCTTGTGCCTAGCCGATAGGCTTGTGTGTTCCACTATTAATGTGTAAGTTAAAGAATATTCTGTAGGCTGGATGCCTGAAAGTTTAGTGATCATTACTTTTGCTAACTGAGAACACTAAATCATGCGCTGTGGATATTGTAGTTTGTTTGATGTAGTAATAAACCATAGCTTAGTTTGTCAATGCATGTTAAAATTACTCATATAGAATTGTTTGAGATTTATTTTAACTTCTGTATTTAAAAAATATTTTCTGTTCAGTAAATCCAATTATATTTTGACATTCTAAGTCACTGATTCTACTAAGCAAGATGCATTATCATGCATTATTTGAATTAAACAAGTGTCCTTTACAGCATAACATTACGAAAGTTTAAAAATGCGGTTACGTAAATAATTAGAATATTTCTGCGTGTTGATATGGTGTATTGATGATTCGTAAAGCTTCACTGAAAAAAGAAAATGCATGAAAATATTCCACTCAGCTACTTCTCTCTATAAAATATCGGTCGTATCATTTTGAAAGCTCTCGTTGGCTGCTCCAGGATACATTTATTCCTTTCTTATTGCCATCTCTTCTAATACTAGAACCAAGAGGAAGAAACAACAGTCAATAAGAGACCCCCTTGAACTATTTGACAAAACATCTCCAGCTTCTCACACACAATGTACATAATTTACGACTAAAAATCCATCCATTGATAACACCTTCGTCAATATGAATTTGTTCAAGAGATAATCTTTTTTTTATTTGTAAGTGGTAAAATATCGTTATATGGATACTTAGTGTATAAAACAAACCTCACTTTAAGTAAGCCGTGTTCATTTTCCTCCTTTACATTCATTGGCGTTCCTTAAAGCCTCGCTCTTCAGTTTTGCTTTTTAACGCAAATTAATACATATATCAAAAATTCATTCTTACAGTTTTAACACGTGTATGTCATCCATCGTTTGTATCTTAATTTTTCTGTTGCACTACACCAAACAGATTTTCAGATTTTAGCGCTTGAAATATTACATATTTTGTTATCAAAATAAGCCAAAATGAAGCAAAATAATGTTTTTCTTACGAACAATACTTTATTTTTAAAACCGTTCTGGCAAAATTGTGTATCGTACGACTGTAAACAGTCTCAAATTTTTCAAAGCATTTGGTTAAAAAATATTTTAGTTGTTTTTATTAATTACTTATTTATTACTTTTCATTCCTATTTGTTGTGACATTAATCATGGCATGGCGTATATTATGAAATTGCGGACAATTAAAGTACAACATTAATAAAAAAAATTGTTTCATTGATTCGAACCCAGAGAGAAATTATGTCTAACCACATAAACTAACGGAAATTATATACACAAATTAAATAATAGTACGAAAATTATTTAAAAAAAACTGAAAAATGCTTTGGACACCAGAATACAGCATAGATGATGACTTACCTTAATGCGAAGAATAGGCTACAAACAAGACAAGGTAACAACGAAGGCGTTATAGTCACAAGGCTAAACGACACCGCGGTGATGACAAAGAAGAACACATGATACAACCTCAGGTGATCCTGTAACGACGTTTCAAGAGTTCACATCAGCTCCTGTCTTCATGCAGACTAAGTATGAAAACAGAATTTTTTCTCCTAACCTACCCTAATCTACTGTGTTACGGCGGAGGTCCGGGGAAGGAACGGGACCTAAGTGCGTCTCAGGACTGAGCCACATACATACGCCTACAAGGCAGAGATTTCATACAAGGGGGCATGCATCACGGCAGAGAGGGATTGGACAGTCATGACCGCAATTGGGGCCATGACTACCTCCCTAAGTGTACCTGTAGCTTAACCTATACTTTAAGAAGACAGAGAGGAACACCGGAATAGACACCGTAAAAACCCTCTCGACAGAATGGGAGTGCAACCACTCAGCACTTACATGCATTAAAAATAAAAGGTTACTGGAAAAAGAGGTAGGTCCAGGTCTCTTTATTAGTGGCGGGTGAAGTTTCTTGTAGAGAGGGGGGCGGTAACTGCCTTTTACTTTCTTTTCTTTCCTTTGTTTTATTTTGGGAGGGCGTTGGCTTTAACCCGGGCACTGCGTGTGACCACAACGCCCTGGTGGAAGGTGGGGTTTTAAAAGGCACCTCGCCCTCCCGTATCCCCAGTAGATACCTCAAACACACTCAAAAATACACAAATTAGTACACTACAGTAGATCACAGGCAGGCGTGATGAGCTAGTGTGTTTTTAATAATATTAACAAGCAGAAAAACATAGTGTTGGGCCTTATGCTGGGTACAGAGAGCTCTGCGCCAACTGCGGCGCTCTGAAAGCAGAAATGTTGGTTGGAATGTATAGTACCAACTTCTTCTCGTAGCGCAACCAATGGCAGTCGATCTGTCTTCTGGTTGACCGCGCACCTTACCGCCGCCGGTTCAGGGCCTAGCGCACAATGGCGATAGGCGATATGTAGCACTTATGCACGTGTCAGTATCGTCCTTCTCCGTGGAGTAATAAGCATCGCTATCTATATTAGCAACAAAGGTGTGGAGCTCGTGAGGGACGGTATGCTCACGTGGAAGCGAAGGCAGCGACCATCTGCTATAGAGCATGTTTCACAGCTGGCGGACATAGGAGCACAACGCTGTGGTGTTGTTGGCAATATGCAAACACCAGCTCGTGGACCAATTGTCGTTGCGGCAGGCTGAGCGGCTCGTAAGAAAATTGGCCCGCAGTTGGTGGCAGTCTGTCGGCGAAGGTTGCCGAGGGACCGAGGTGCTGAAACAAACACGAAGTGAAACGAACCACCTTCTGGAACTCGCAGGCTGTGGAAGGCTGCGTGCATGGGGAACTGGATTGCGTCGGAATTTGGACGTTGAGATGGTTAAGACCTTGTCATGGTCCTGCCTGGCTAGCAGCTGTAGCTTCGGGGAGGCGCGCCTAAAACCATAAAACCAGCCAGAAGATTCTGGAGGCTCTACAGGAAGTGGTGCCCCTTCCTCCACCCTGACTTGAGAGGTACAGTTGCTGACAACGAAGAAGGAAGACGGTGACGGCGGAAAGACGAGCTACCCAGCCTAGCGTGGCCTCTGGCCGACAAACCAAGAATTCTTCCTGTTGCCGAAACTGCAGAGCTCGCTCGGGAGTGTGGACGATGGCCACTAGGAGCGCTCAGGCTCCTGGCACAAAGCTCTCTGAGCAGCGCCCTCTTCTCATTGGCTGTGGCCGTCAACCAATGAGAACTCATCACCCCCGCACACATCTTTCCTTGCAAATTCGGAAACGAATTTTTAATTAAGTGTCCTACTTTCTCCATGTCTTAACCGTAATTATTGTAATTTATTCCCCGGTGTAACCTGTCGTAAAGCATTTTTCAGTACCTTACACTATCTGTACTTGTTTTTTCCTGTGCCATTATATCTGATAGTTGCTCTCTTCGGGGTAAGTGCATGCCATGCCACCAGACAACCCTGCTCAGCCCACGAGGCCCACGACCTTCTATTATCTTACATGTTACCTAAGGCGAATAAGGATCTACCTTGAGACGTACTCGATCCCTTCTTGCATAATAATTAGCCACTAATGCATGCCGGAGTTCCCATATTCCGAGCCAAGGTACACGCTGGCGTAGAGGGATTTCCATGTTCAACAGATAAAAAAATTAATTAACGCTATCCCATTCGTTACCTTGCTGCTACCCTCAAAAGCTGTCAAAACTCTTAGATAGGCAACCGCCTTAATATAAACATAACGGTGTACGTAATGAACATGCTGCTTATACATTTCACCGTGCTTAAAAATTAACTCCGACGACACAACAAAACACTAATTTTTTAATAATAATGTTGACTTCTTGGGAAGTGTTCATTTTACAGTGAACAGACTATACCAGCGCGGTGAGGCCTGTAGGCTTGGTCTCACGCACCAGTGCACTTCCCCCTTCCCCCACCTACACCCTCACTACTGGAACCTTACCAAGCCCTCGGCGGAGGATTAACGACCCGAACGTGGCCGCCAACTGACATTACTGAATGGCCGACATAATTTATTTACGGCGTGGTGGCAAAATAGTGCGTGCCTCGTCCTAAACCTCCACACACGAGCTAAACTTTCTCCTTTACCATCGTGTGGTTTGGCTCGGAGATTTATCTGGGAATAGATACCGAGATAATGTAGTTTCAAACTTCTACAGACTTTAATTATCATATTTGTGCTGTGTTAGAGAGAAATACGTACCTACTTTTTTTATACTGTCGCCAGGAAAAAAAAAAAAAAAGAACATTTCTGGCACTTTGTTAATACTGAAGAGAATGGCTTTCTCCACTGGCTAGTCCTACACCATTTTCTTACTACAATTTTTACAGTTTAGACTTTTGGAAGGCAGGAAGTAATTCTGAGTGTGTTGAATAAGTTAAAATGTAATTATAGAAAAAGACAAATCTATCAGTGGTACCTCTACTGCGTTCGGTATAATACAAGTCAATAAAATCGCGTTGCAGTGTTTTTTTACCTAGAACCCAACAGCACAAAAAAATGTACTAACTACAAACAAAATAGTTTGCAGCACTATACCAACATCCGGGGAATCCTGTCACTTCCAAGCCTATTTAAAATTAATTTTACTACAGTATCGTATTTTTGTGGTCCACATGCGATAGAAGCAGTGGCAGAATTTTTCCCTGTACCAAACTCTCCCATAAGAAAACACATTTTCTTTCTAACCTGTAGTATAATTAACCTTAATCAGGCCTACCTATAGTAAATTACTTTGTCACGAATTACTGAATAGTTCACAGGAGTAACATAGTCTTGTAACCAACGCTTCTGCTAAAGAAGAATAAAAGGCGGGATAACAGTGTATCTATGTGTTAACGAATATTGAATGATATACTTCATACATTACCCCAGACGAAAAATGAAAGTTTGACGGCTGTATCTATCTGTGTATCTGTGGCTTCGTAGCTCCCAAACGGATAGAGCAATTCCAATGCTTGTTTTTCGTTAAAAGAAAGTTTCATCGGTATGATTCTTAGCAGTATTATGAAAAAAAAATTATCTCCAGCTGTTGAAAGTATGGTATTTTTTTTTTTCATATATTTATAATAGGTAGAAGCTCGAGTATTTCGCGTATTGATTGTAAGTCAGGTTGAATGCCAATAACCTGTATATCACTGTAACGTCCGTGATTAGACGGCAGCTGTTTTGACACACCTTTGTAGTTTGCAAGCCAGTAGTAAATAATAAAATAAGTCGTGAGGCTACCCACTTGAGCGGTTAGGAGCCAATGGATATTCAACTTTGGCCAGTGTGTATAGGACTGAGAAGTCTTGGCTGCTACCAGATTAATACGCGAAATACTCGTGACTCTAACAATAGGATATATATTTACCATACGTTTACATTTAATTTCTTGGCACAACTGCATATTTGTGAATGTAATTTTCCTTGGTTTCAACGCGTTTCCGTTGAATTTAGTCAATTGTAAATATTGGTTAGGTTGTCAATGGTTAAAGTAAATGTTTATTAACATAGTTTGCTTGAATAGTTTTTAAAATACAAATTCGAGTATGTTACATAATGTGTACACTTACAACGTTATCACGCACACGTACACACAAACGTACTTTAAAAAATCTTACATCTGCAAAAGATAATAGCGACCACTGATTTTAAAAAATTATCCATTGGTAAGAAACCAAATTAACAAATGCAGGTCTGCCCACCACAGTGTCGACTTCTTGAATACTCCGAAGACCTTCAAATCTCTCCACGGTAAGACAAATCAGCGGTAATTATCGAACAAATCATCACTAAGATTTCCAAATGAACTTCATATTGATATTTTTAAACGATTCTTGCAATGGAGGCGAGTTACAAACTAGAGAAGTATTTTGGACATACGCCATTGCAGCAAATGTTGTCTCACAGAAAACCAGAGCATACACACAATCAAACAGACAAGGAAACAAGCAAGGGACTTAGTTTGCAACTGGAAACATAGGTAAACATGTACAATTACACAAGAAATTAGTCAGTAAGTTACAGGAAAAGAACGCAAACGAGCACCCAGGCACCAAAAAAACCAACCCAAGAAAAAAATTAATAACTCAGATTACTCCACAAAAGGAATCCCGTCAGTAAGTAATGACAAGAAAATAATTACAACAAACAGACAAAATATCTGGGTATAGACGACACAGCAGAAACATAGACACCTTGAGCAAAGTGAACGAATACAAACAACACAGTAACTGTCTACAGTAAAACAATGAAAACACAGACGAACACAATGGTCTCCTTGCGGCAAAACAAATTGCGACATTGTTTCATAGAAAATATTGTAAAAGGATATTTGGTTACAGCGAACACAAAGCAACTTGGTATTTAAAGGCTTGTCGTATGCAAGTGTAGAATTTTAGAGGTACACTATTCATTAGAAGTATAAAAAAACATAAGATCTTCTTGGAAACAATAATAATGCTCTAGGTGGAGATATACTATACTAATTTACTGGTGACATTCAACTACAGAAAAATAAATATTAAGATAGCGGACAAATTAAATAACACATTTATCACTGTTTGATGAGGAAAACTAACGGCTAAAAGGTTTTAAAAATACATAGGAGGGAGCTGGGAGAGGAATCGACCATGGCCTTTGTTAAGGCATCGCTCTCTAGTTTAGCAGTGGTCTCGAAAATATTTTTTGTAACGCAAATTAATACATATATCAAACATTCCTTTGGCATTTTTAACACTCATATATCAACGTTTTTATATGAATTTTTCTGTTGCAATACACCAAACTAATTTTTAGATTTTTCCCCCGAAATAGTATACACATTTTGTTGTGAAAATAAGCCAAAATGAAGCAAAATAATTTTTTTCTCGCAAACTGAACATTATTTTAAAAAATTGTCTGGTGAAATCGTGTATCGTATGACTGTACACTGTCTCAAATTTTGTCAAAGCATTTAGTTAAAAAATATTTGAATTATTTGCCATTGTTTGAAGTAAACGGGAGATCATGGCCTTAGGGAACCATCCCAGCACTATCCTGCAGTGCTTTCGGGAAGCCATAATTAAATTAAGGTACTGCTGCATTTCACGGGGCTTATATAATATGAAAATATATACTTTTATACAGCTTTTACGGTTTTAAAAATTTTAACCAAGAATACATACAAACCAATTTAAAAAATTGTTCATTCGATTTGTAGCAACTCCATGAAGGAATTAATTTTGAATTCATGGTTGACAGTTCGGCTATTTTTGCGATGAGTTTAATCATACAATTATAAGTACAACTACGTGCAAAACACATTAAGAATTTTCATGAGACTTCTTCATTATATACTGATGTCAGAAACATATCATTATAATAAAATATATTTATATGAAGATGGTAATACAGTATAATCTAATAATTTAAAATTTATAAATATGCAAATATTTAAGTTTTCATAGTTTTATTAAAAATAATTTTTGCAAGTTATGTTATTAATTATTTTATAATGTATCATCGTTACTTTCTGACAAAAATAACACAAAAATGAAAAATACAATAAAAAATAAAATAACTTTTATTTTAACTTGAATGCTTTCACAGACTAGGTGCGAAGTTCGCGTGTGTTTATCTTGGGAGGTTAATTTTTTTTTTTTTTCGGAAATGGCAACAAGAATGCGCAGAAAAAAAGCATTATTAGATAATGTATGAAACACCTACTCATAACAGTATTACACACGTTCTTCACGAAGCAGGATAGTTAATTCTGCAGCATATCAATGCGTCTTTGTTTACGGAAATAGATATCACACCAAAAACGGAAACAAGATAAAAATAAAAATACTCAGGTGTAAATGAAAGCCGACATAATGACAGCCGTTCGCGCGTACGTAACCTGAGTTTAATCACCTGCTATCACCCGCAGAGATGATAAGTTTGTGTGTGAGTATGCGCGGTGTCTGTGATATGAACGCCTGCTAGTGACAATCCACTCTCTTCCTGGAGTTCTCAATTAGCCCTCCGGCTGAATGTTCTTAGGCAAGCCATGTTCCCTCTCCCAGATCCACATCCATTAGCAGTTACCTGTGCTACTGACACCTACTTTGTAATCCACGCTTACCTTACCTATACGTAGTAGAATTAACCTTACCTGTACATATAATAATTGCATTCCATATTCTCTGCACTGTAATTAGAGACAGTGGAAAATTGTATAAAATGCGAACGTGCCAACTTATGACTACTGGCTGATTAACAGAGACCCGTAAAATCCACTTGTTTATTGACCTTTAGGCAGGTAAGTGGTTTTTACGTCTAGTCGACAGCAAGGTCATTAGAGACGGTGACAGGAACTGTCCACGGCTTGTATTGAGAGCCCGTGTCATTTATTACGGTATTTTAAATTTTTCCTAATTCCTTCCTTATTTAAATCTTGATAAGATGTGATTGAAAATATTTCAATAGGGACGTAGCTAACTACTTTTCTTTCATTACGTACATTGTATTCGAAAAATTAAAGAGTAAATATGAACAAATTAAGCTGAGTTAAATTGTAAGATAAAAATTCTCTCTCACGAAATAATAAACACTAATTAACTCCCTGTACCAACTTCATCCCATATTACGCACCTGATAGTAAAATGTAATGTTCTTTTCTATAAAGAAACATTGTCGATTATTTGTCACATCCTTAATTTTTACATAAATATTAATATTGTTGACCAAATAGGTGACGCAGCTTCTTAAGAGGCTGTAGCAGTGTTTCAGGCGCATGTATGCAACCCGCATTAACTTCATATAAACCAAGGCTAATTTTACATACTCTATAGCAATAACAGTATTACACATATCAACATTATCTTCACGTTTTATAAGAGACAGTAGTTCTTATTTTGGCTGCGTTTGTCGAAGTCAAGTACAATTAATGTTTTTTTTACGAAACGTTTTTTAGTATCGCGTTGCTAATGTAACCGCTTGTTATGCTTCATTTTGCAGAACGCAGCTCTATTAATAACGGCTGTGTCTTTGATAAAGTGCGAAGATAACGTTGATATTTGTAATACAGTTATTGCTATAGAGTACGTAAATTTAGCCTTGATTTATATGGAGTTAATGCGGGTTGCACACATGCGCCTGAAACACTGCCACGGCCTCTTAAGGGACCAACCCAGCATTCGTCTGGAGCTATTTCGGGAAACCATACAAATCCAAAATCCGGATGACCGGTACCAGAGATCGAACCCGGGTCCCTACGAACGCGAGACTAACGAACCCGCTGCACCACCTCGCTCTGTACCAGTACTGAACTTCGAGCTAGACTTCTCAGACATCTGCATACACAAGCAAACAATATGTTCTTGCTGGTAAAAAATAGACTGGATTTGGACATACAGTACTCTATTGTGAGGCAGGTGTCTGTCCACGGCCATAGAGAAACAGGTCTGTACACTTGGGTTGAAAATTGACATGACTTGGGCACGGTCGTAGAAGAACAGGTCTGGACACTCGCCTATCTAACAATGTATTTTGCTTGACCCCCTTGTTGTTTGGCTGTAGTTCGTCAAGTTACCGAGAATATTGTACTTTTCGGCGCTGTAATCCGGGCGGTCGGAATCAAACTCCGACCACTTTTTCCATTGTTAACATTATAAAGTAAATAAAGATTTCTGGAGCCATGATTTAAAATTGTGAGCGAAGGAAGTGTTTCATACATAGATAAAAAATACGTTTTGATAAATTGTTTATAGTAGTGGGAGGGAAGTGGGCGGAGTTTGAGCCGACCGCCTTAACAGCAGCGCCAAAAACCTATAGTATTGTCGTGAACATAGTGAACTACAGCCAAACAACAAGGGGGTCAAGTTTCCAGGCGAGTGTCCAGCCCTGTTCTTCTACGACCTTGGACTAGGGTATTTGGTTGTATGTTGTGTGCGTATCCTGTTGACTGAAGCGTACCGTGCTTGTTTATGGTTTTTCTATTAGCTTGTGTTTTCTTTGATAGACACGCGGTCTAAGAATAACATGTCTGGACACTAGCCTATCTACCAATTAAATCACACATGTTAAAATAATAGAATACATCACTAGTTTATTTTTTGCAAATTATCTCTTAGTATTTGCACGGCCGTAGAAGAACAGGTCTGGATACTCGCCTGGAAACTTGACCCCCTTGTTGTTTGGCTGCAGTTCACCAAGTTGCCGATAATGCTATACATTTTTGGCGCTGTAATCCGGGCGGTCGAGCTCAAACTCCGCCCACTTCCCTCCCACTAAGATAAACAGTTTATCAAAACGTACTTTTTACCAATTTATGAAATACTTCCTTCGCTCACAATTTTAAATCATTGCTTCAGAAATTCTTATTTACTTCATAATGTTAACAATACAATAAAAGTGGACGGAGATTTAGTCCGACCGCCCGGAAAACAGCGCCAAAAAGTACGACATTCTCGGTAACTTGACGAACTACAGCCAAACAACAAGGGGGTCAAGCAAAATACATTGGTAGATAGGCGAGTGTCCTTCTACGACCGTGGTCTCAGCTTTTTGTGCTGAAGGATGATCTTGGAAATGATGTGTTCAGAGTGCTACCACGTTTTTCTCTTTCTGTATTGTCCATACCTCGTGCTAATGCAGATGCTGAGCGAATTTTTTTCTAGATAAATTATATGACAACTGCGAAGCGTAATCGCAGGATTACTTTCACAATCAATGGAACGCTTCTTGCTGGACAAACAGTGAAGCAGTCTGGCTGTTGTACAGGTTTCACTCCAACCAAAGTCATGGTTGGTCGCACGACACAGGAAATTGTATATCCCAGAGCTACCGGCAGTACTTCGTTGACGTCTACGAATGTGCTAAATTCTGCTGATGACAGATACCGAGGATGAAGCGCTTCCTTAACAATATTTGCCAGTTAATATGTGTGTTGTGTGTAAAAAACATATTGGAAAAAAAAGTAAATGATTACTAATTTTCAATTACGCATGCACATAATAATTTTGTGAAAAAAAAAAAAAAAAAAAATATATATATATATATATATATATATATATATATATATATATATATATTTGTAATCATTGATATTTTAAAAGTAATGTAACTGTTTTTCTTTTAATTTTACACCGTAAAAGCAATAATTTTCTAACGTAATAAAAAATTAGGAACATTTTTCTCAAGTGTAGCATCACATTTTTTTTCAAAATAGCACAATTTTTTATGGCATGTAGCATAATTTTGCGTCAATGGGTTGGCAATACTGATCACCCAATCGTACATCTCGCAAGAAGAAACAGTGTTTTCTAGGGTTTGTTGGCACAAAAAGATTTCGCAATATACCATCATCTGTGCCATAGCCATCGTTAGTAAAAGGCCGCGGCCTTAGATCTGGCAACCCTGCTAGGAAGGGTTATTTTAACACTTATTTTGTCTCACCAAAGGCAGTGGCTTCCCCTGATTCGCCGGTATGTAGGACAGAATAACGAATCAGGTACAGCCATTGCCTTTGGAGAGCTAAAAGAAGTGTTAAAATGACCCTTGTGTGCAGGGTTGCCAGGTCTAAGGCCGCGGCCTTCTACTAAAGATGGCTATGTCTCTACCCATAACTCGCTGGGTGTTTGTAAATCAAATGCACCCCGACAATCTAGTTTCAAATCATTGGAACGGCGACGGGGTGCGTGTAACTGTTTTAGCTGGGCTCCGGACCCGTATTTGAGGCTGTGGAGGGAGGTTGTTGTCATTAACAAAATTACGTGTTTGTGTAAACGGCGGGGGAGTTAAGCTCAGCTAGGCTGGAGTGATGTAGTGTCGTGTTGTCTGTATAGTGAGGTGAGTGTTGTCAGTAAGTGGCTAGCTAAACTCGTGGAGTATAATTGCGTGAGTCCGTACGACCATGAGAACCGCTCCAATCAATCCCAGTAGGTTACATGCAGGCCACGGATTTTAGGCCGTATAGCCTGCTGAGGATCAGGCCTGACACTCCCATGGTTATTTCATCGTATATTCCTTTCTTTGTGACAAGAGAATAGAAAGCCCTTACTATGCATTCGTAAGAACTGGACATTTAGGTGTATATCATCTCAACCTGAAACAGAGAACTATCAGGTCGATGTGTCATTAACATTTCCCTTAATATATCCTATATATATATATATATATATATATATATATATATATATATATATATAACGTCCAAATAATAAAATAAGGGCAGTCAAATAATAAAAATAGAAAATAGAAAGATAAAAATACCCGACACCATAAAGGCAGGCAAATTCCATTGTTAAAAGTGTGATTACCAGGGTGAAACCTGATACAAAAAAAAATTACAAACCCACAACTTTACACAACAGATACCCTACAAATGTGACTGTATGTATATACGTAAGTAAAACTAGCCGAACTCTCTCAACCGGAATCAAGAAACCCAAACAATTGCAAAAAAAAAAAAGGCGAAGAATATTAAAATTGACAAATTACAATTCTGTCCCCCAGCCCCGTTTGGCTCCCATCCCTCCGCAACCATATTTTGCCCGCTTCTGCTGTACCTAGATGTTCTCGTGTTCTCGTGGCACGCAAAACAACTCAGCTATGTTCATTCCATAATGCACAACATGTTTAAAGTATAACGGCAAAGTGTAACAACACATCAACCATTCACCTACCGCCTTGCTGTAAGTTCCGAGTTTGTCACAAAATATGCTGTAGTCGGGTATCACTACGGTGTTCTTAAAACATGGACATGTTATTGTAGTAGGGATGCTACAAAATTCTACCCATTTAAGTTGTCAGTGATGTGAAGAATATTTCTATACAATTCGAAACAAATGGCAAGACGTGCTACTGATTTTCTTGGCTGGGTTAAGATTAATTATACTACAGGTTGCAAAGAAAATGTGTAATCTTATGGCATATCCCCAGCAGCAACGTTTGGTTGGACCAACGTTGGCCCGACGTTTGCTTGCTACGTTGGATAAACATTGAAAAACGTCGCGTGAAACAACGTGGGGCCAACATTGATTTTTGGTTGGATTCACACTAATTTCCTACATTGGCCCAACGTAACTGGGATGCTGAAATTATGTGTGTAACATATGTAATGCTAATCATTTACCAACGTTGGGCCAACATTTCTCTGCAATAGAACACACAAAATTGACTCTACAAAAGTTAAATTAAGCACAGTATTCATAATTATTTTATTTTCAGAGTTCTTGTGGGTTACACAAATTTTTAAATTCAATAAAAAAACCTTCGACCAGACTCGAAGTAGATTCGAACCACAGTCAGAGATAATGCTGGAGTCCGTGTTACTATAAAAGCCCTTGTCTTACCGATTGCTCTACGCTGCCGTATATGAAAGACAAATATGTATTTAATAGTTGAACTTGCAATAACAAAGAAAGATGTTTCTTTTGCTAATGATATGTTTTTCTAACAATGACAATGTTCAGCCAACCTACATACCAAATCTTTTCAGTGGTTGGCCTATTGTGGGTTACGCAGTGTTAACCCAACGTAAAGGTTCATACATATTGCCAACGGTGTGTTTACCAACTTGTACCTAACAATTAACCAAGGAATTAAAATTCACATAAATACTGCGTTGCAGGTGTCTGTCAAAGAAAAATAACGAGTTTAGTTTTATCTGACAAACACCTGCAATGCAGTGGAGTATGTCCAAAAATATATATTTAGTAGTGCACACTCATCGCACAACTCTTTCAAACATAATACTGATTTTCCTGATTTGTTGCCAACATTACTGTCGTGTTTCCTGATTTGTTGCCAACATTACTGACGTGTTTTAGCTAGCACTTTAAAAGTTAATGACCATGTGATTCGTTTCTTTTATAATTTTTAATTTACTTTTTGATCTTCAAACACTTTACTAAATAATTACCATCATTGCAACATCCCTCAACATAATTATTACAAAATTACCCGTTAGTTCAGACTGCTGCAGTCGTATTTGATGTTAAAACGCATGCAGGTATTTATAGGCATTAATTCACTGTTTTGTTAATATTTGATTAACTTTGAACCAATTAGCCTTCATTAGCTGTGTCAGCTTGGCGAGGAATGGCCAACATGCTTGTGTATCATCAAGTACTAATTGACCGCGCCTGGGTTCCAGTGGGAGTTAATCGCGTCACTAGGACCTCAAAGCGTTCACTCAGGACAAATACCTGCGCATATTTGAAAACTGAGGCGTTGTCGGCTTGGTTTATGGCAGATGCTTTCATCCAGCTGCAGCGGTTGTAAATTACATACGGGAGCATTCGCGCTGTAATGAAAGGAATGAGGCATTATTAAGAACACCGACAATCAGCTACCGTGGAATGGCGGGAGTTCACCCAAAATTTGAATTATTTTAATAACTTTTTAATTCATAGAATATGTTGTTTCACACGTAGGCATATATTGTTACCATTTTCACAGCAATGAACATTTTTCTAGCTTTTATACTTTTTGTATAATGACATGTCAAAGTACAAATTTGCATACAACGGTTTTATAATTAAAAGGAAAACCAACTGACTTACAGAAATGAAACTATTCACAGAGAAGAACTGTGTCACTGGCTACGTGAAGATACGTACACAACCGCATTGAATTTTTTTTTCCTTCTAAAAAATTTCAGAATATTGTCAATTTTTTATACCGAATGCAGCACTTTTCCGGAAATACTTATAATTCAATGCGTTTTTTTTAAGAGCGTGAATGATTTCATTTCGGTAAGTCATTTGGTTTTCCTTTTCTAGTGCAAAGACGTTTTATGCGAATTTGGACTTTGACATGTTGTTATACGAAATCAAAGAATGGTAAACAATTTACATTACTGAAAAAAATTGTGACAATGTATTTCTATAAAACAAACAATATTCCGCACAAGTGTATAAATTATTAAAACAATTAAGTTGTTTGGTGCATTTCTTTCTTAACGGATTGATTTCAAATAGATCGCTCAAGGTCTTTTTTTTACCTAGGGTTCACAAGGTTTTGTTATATAGGACGATGTGATGCTGCTGTTGTGCTGAACTTCAGAGCTTTTGTCCTTAAATTGATCTCAAACAAATTTTGGTCATTAAGATTTTCAAAACTCTATATTTATAAATGTGTCCCTTCGTCCTATGCCCTTCGTCGAGTTAAAGGATTAGAATTTCCAAAACATTAAACGCCGCCAAAATTAGCTCATAAACGTTCGTATACATGTTAGCAGAGAACGTGGAGGGTAACGTGATAATTATTCAAACAGCAAAATTATGTTTAAACCATAATAAACGCGAGTAAGTTTCACAAACGTAACTAATTCACAAACATTTTTAAACAGCTTTTAAAAACAACCGCGAATCCTTTTTTATTAATATATTTATTTATTTGTTGTCAGTCTCCGAATCCACGTAATAGGTATATGACGAAATATAAGAAGCTTGACAATACGAAAACTCCATGAGAATTAACTGCGCTGTGGCCTCGCTTTTCTGAAACTGCATGATGAGACAGATCTGTTGTGGCATATAATTTCTGGGTGTCCCATAGAGGGGGATCAAAACGGGGCAGGGGGTAGATCCGGGTACCCGAAAAATTTAGATAAATTTGTTTATACGTCGCTTTTAACCATGTGGAATAGAAAGTTTTTTATTTAAAAAAATATTGATGGTTTATCACTTTAATATTATTAGTGTTAAGTATTATTACTTCCTTAAAATATGAAGTACCGAAAAGTTTTTATCAAGAATTGTATCTAAATTTTTATTCCTTTTTATCTTTTATTTTTCTGAAAAATTTAAGTTTTTTAAATGATATTTTTAAAACAGGAAAACATATTTTTACGAATAACTAATGATAATTTCAAGTTCTTGGACTGAGGTTTTACACGACTCAAATATGCATTAAATTTAACATTACGCTATCGAAGTCGCGCGCATTAGATACTTATACTATAAAATATCGCCTACATATCGCAAACATTTTCAGCACTAGAACGACTTTCAACTCAAAATAACGGCCAACATCCTGAAGTATGGATAATGTGCCAGGGATCAAACAAGTGCTTCTAAACTCTACAACTTATACTGGAATCACAATGGCAGGACAGACGCGACGCGAATGCCTCGACGTGAATAACAAACTTTGTCAGCCAATCAGCACCGTTGGTTTCTGTGACGTCAGCGCGTTCACCTTGACGCTGATAGACTGACAAGGTATTTTATTCGTGTCGCGTTTGTCGCGCTATTTTGAATCCAGAATTCCGTGCGATTTAATGAGTCAGTCGCCCCAGCGATAAGTTTCAGAGCACACGCCCTCACTTCTGCCAATATTTGACTATGGATTAGTAATTTGTATTGCTAATTACGGCGGGTAATTAACAGCACTACACATCGTATCTGCTCACACCAGCTTTTATCAAGTACCCTATGCCAAAGCAGGTATTTCTGCATCCATTAGGCTGCTGTTTATGCAACGATAAAATCAATATGGTGTGCGTAAATATAAACAAGTTTCACCACGAAACATTTCTAATTCAATGTAGAATTATAAGCAAATCATTTGTCAAGTCAAGTGAACTTTACATCTTGTCGGTACCGAGATCATTAGGCAGAGTTATGCTGTGTTCCTTCCTCAGTAGCATTTGATAGCTTCTTACGAACAATAACTATTAATATGTTGTAATATTTGTTAAAACGTAAGGCAATGTTAGCTCTGAAATGGTCCATTTCACTGATTGCACTGTAAATTTTGAACTCCATTGCGACACACGTTATAAAATTTTAACAGTTGTCCGTATGTAGCTGTCAAATTTTACTAATGTGTCTTTAGAACATAACAAAAATAATTTTTCGCGTATGTGGTAGCCCTGAATAACGGAATTCCCTCACGATAAATTCCGAATGTTAAAAATCTACATTATATGTAATATTAACTAATAGTTGCCAGTTACGGAAATAGTATAAATGTGTTCCACAGTAGGTCTACGTATGAATAATATTGCCATATATATATGTATATATATATATACATATACATATATATGCATATACATATATGTATATATATACATAAATATACATATACATATATATACATATATATACATATACATATACACATACATATACACATACATATACAGGATGTCCAGAAACAAAAACATAATAAGCACACCACGTTAATCCGGGGTTAAATTGGAGACGAAAATTTTAGTGGCAAAATGTTGTACGACGACAGTTAATACGCACAATGTGGCAACATAGCACCGTACTTGGTCCACTCTTATGCTCCACATATATCGCACTTATTTTACTACTACTGTTCTGACCTGCATATTAAGGGTTTAGGTTAGAATTCCGAGCAGTCCAAACATGATTCTATGTTTACTTAACGTAACAAACGTGAAATAATACCTGGACGTGGAGTGCAAGACGGGACTGTCTCCGTGCAGTGTTGCCGCATTCTGCACATAGAAAGTTGTCGTACAACATATTGCCACTTACATTTTCGTCTCCAATTTAGCCCAGGATTCGCGTGATGTGCTTACTATGCGATTGTTTCTGGATACTATGTATATGTACATATACATGTGACAATAGTATACATATGGTCGACTGCGTAGACAAAGACTCTCCGTGAAGAGGAGGAGAGAAGTCAGTGACCTTGCCAATAGCCGTCTTTAGTAGAAGGTTGCGGCCTTAGACCTGGCAACACTGTCAGGAAGGGTCATTTTAACAATTCTTTTAGCTCTCCAAAGACAATGACTCTACCTGATTCGTTATTGTGCCATACATACCAGCGAATCAGAGGAAGCCATTGCCGTTAGCGAGACAAAAGAAGTGTTAAAATGACCCTTCTTGACAGCGTTGCCAGATCTAAGACCGCGGCCTTCTACTAAAGACGAGTATGCCTTGCCACCAAGTGAACCACAAGAAATGTGTTTCCTCTAAGAAGCCGCTTGAACGTTCTATCCAGCTGCTTCCTGCTGTCTTTGTGAAGACTGGAGCAGCCTAATTACATCTCCGTGGCCCCGAGGTTTGTTTGAACCACCGCGTGCTGGCTGAGTCTGCACTGGTGGCTGAAGCCAGGCTTTCTGCGTACTTCTCGTCATGCATTATGCATTACAATGTCCTCGTAACTGGGACACGGAAAACTAGTCCATAACCGAAGATTGCTAAAGTTCCCCTCCTTCGACGGAATCACAATGTCGTGACGAAAGCTACGCGAAGGTCGCGACGCGAATAAAATGACAAGCCGATCAGCGTCGAGGCGTCTGTGACATCAGCGAGACAAAAACTGTGGGCGCGACGCGGATTCCGAGTAGGAAGTATTTCTATATTATCCGCGGCGCGGACGCGACAAATATTACGGTAAGATAAGTTGGCTTTACGTCTCGTCGACAGCGAGGTCATTATAGACGGTGAAACACAACTTGGTACAATGACAGGATCTGAGAGAGGAGTCGGCCATGGTATTTGTTAAGGAACCATCCCAGCGTTCACCTGGAGCGATTTCGGGAAATCATGGAAAATCGAAATCAGGTTTGCCGGAGCCGAGGATCGAACCAGGGTCCTCCCGAATACAAAGCCGACATGTTTCAGCTTTGTTATCGAGCGAGTTGGTGCTACACATTGGTCAATAACAACGCTGAAAAACAACATTTAATTTTATGCCCAAATGTTGGTGAGCCTGATTGCTTGGTAGTAAATTGCATTTATTTTACGAGATATTTTGTTTCTTATTCCAAACAAATTATAACCTCTTTAAGAGGGCGTGGTACACGTGTCAACGCTGAAAACTTCAATCTTTTACTGTAGGTTTCTTGAAACCGATTTGTGAAAGTCGTAAAACAGCAATCCAAGACATTAATTTTAGCCTACATTTCGAACAAAATTGTTTCCAGTGTTACGAACGTCTGAGGCGCAATCTATGACGCCGGAACCTCGTGCATTTAACTGCGTTGCAAGAGATCAAAGCTTAACAAATGAGTAATTATGGATAAATATTTACTCATAAAGTTGCAAGTACCATTATCTAGGATTGTTGTTTTGTATTTTATTCATACTGGCTTCGAAAAAAATTTAGAATTCAATTTATATTTTCAGAGTTTATTTATCTACCACGCACTCTTAAGCAGACGTGCAATTGGGACTATCTTCACACGCGGTAATGTCAGAAATATATTTCTAATAAAGGGAAGGAATAATATAATAATTTAATCTTTAATGGCTTTCGTGCGATGGCAAGCAACTATTTACACGTAATATATTATTTTATTTGTGCATGACAGCCATTGTTGTTCGCAATAACGAGAATTTTTAGTTTCACATTGCACCCGTCGCTTCGCGTCCGTCGCGCTACTGTGATTGTAGCATTATAAAACGAACAATAGATGTTACAATTAAGTAAAAACTAAAATAAATAATGATGTATGTGTACCGACGCATGGCATTAGCTAATAGTTAGTTTTATTTAATATGTTGAAAACTTAATTTAAATAACGAGAATTACAGGCTTGATTAGGTTAGTTTTAGTTAGATTAGATAAAGTTAGGTTAGAAAAAATAAAGAACCTTTATTAACTAGTAGATAGTTTTATTTAATATGCTGAAAAGTGAATTTAAATAACAAGAATTATATGCTAGATTAGGTTAGTTAACCTAACCTAATCTAGCTTATACTAACCAAAAACTAACTTAAACTAACCTAAACCTAACATAAACTAACGTAAAAAAACCTAACCTAATAAAAAATGTTTTTACGTAGGACTACTTAGAATGTCGCTAGAAACATTTTTCAGCAGTAAACAATATGTCTAAAATTAATAGTTTGGCCGGTACACGATGAGTAGCTGAACTAGATATTTACTGTTAGCCGAATAGTTTTTCTTTCGGCAAAGAGTTTATGGCCGGAGTAATGCTACCTTGAAAATAAAATATCAAATATGATTTATATCTAATCAAAATCTACTTGGTCTTTTATTATTCAGAAATTTATCAAACTGATTTTGCTTAATATCAAGTGGTATTTTATTTAAAATTTAAAAGAAGTTATTAATTCTGTAGTAGGTTTCCAGGGTATCATTTCTCCTACTATATTCATTTTACAGACAAAATAAATCGTTAACACATTTTTTACATACTTATAATAAACATTCACCACGCAAAATTAATACACTCCGTTCTAATTCACACTGTGGCGTACACCGGCTTGAAAAAAAATACGTGTTGCGAACATACATGTAGCGCAAGCAGGTTGCGTATTACGTAGGCGCGTGTCACTAAATACTGCATCGTAGTCCTAAATCAATCAGTCATTTGAAGAACAACAATTAAGGGGAGTGTTAGATAATATTCTTTACTTTTTCAGTTTTCGAGCCAAAACATTTATTCATGTTGTATTATCAAATTTTATCTTTGACAATACGTAGGATGTTATCCTGATAAACTATTTGACATAAATAATAATGGAACATTTCAGTAATTTATCGTGCAGAAACACTGCAGGGGAAGGTTAACTTTCAAGAATGATTATAAGTCCAATATACGATGAACATTTAACACTATTACGATCTCCAAATTTAATGACAAATATATTCTATGACTCAACATTGCCACATTTACCAAAAGTATTTTTAACAGAAGTTATTACAGAAAATCGATAAATTAAATTGAGCATCTAGGTCTCCCCTTAAACGTAATTTGGGAGTTTAACAACACACTGAACTACGAGTGCATTTGAGAAACACCATATTTTATAGATTACCTCTGTGCAAAATTATAGCACCCACAACTCATTTTGGTAGGAAATTGGCTTATGTTAATTTTCCGATGACTAATTCAAATACTGTCCGCACGCCAGCTCACAATTCCTGGCGGGTGTATGCATTTATCATCCGTAATTATATGAATAATACGACGGGGCTGATAGTATGTCGGTGCAAACGCTAGCCGTAGTAACGTTGTATAAACGTCGTAGGTTAGGACGTGTTTGCTACTGTGTTACTGTAGCGTACATGACGTTTAGGACGAAAAATACATACACTCAAGGTGCTGAGAGCTGGCACGCGGGCAGTACTTCTGTGCAACCCTCGCTTTGATTGCATAGTTCTACAAGAGTAGATAGTGTGTGTGTGTATGTGTGTGTGTGTGTGTGTGTGTGTGTGTGTGTGTGTGTTCTAGGACAAAGCCCTAAAAAATGAAAACTTTTTAAAAATTTACAAATAATGTAAAATAATATAATAAAAATAAATTAATTTACGATATTTTCAGGGGTAAATATTTTCCCCCTGATTTCCTTCCCCTAAAATATCAGGGTATTCAAGCATATACCCTGAAAAAATTACGAAGATATTTATTATTTTAATTCTAATTGGCTGGGGTTATTAGAGGAACATTTTAACACACTTATTATTTGTAAATTTTTAAAAAGTATTCATATTTTAGAGCTTTGTCATAGAACACACACACATATATATATATATATATATATATATATATATATATATATATATATATATATATATATATATATATATATATATATATATATATATAGTAAAGATAAAGTTGTTTGGTGTTTGTTACATAGTTCAAGAAAGTTGTCTGAAAATCTTATAGAGCAAGCACAAGATAATGAAAATCCAGGAGCTATAAACATGTCCCCTGAAAATCCAGAAGCTATTAATATGTCCCCTGAAAAACATAGAAGTAATAAAGGAAATCTTGTTCAAGTTATTAATAATTATAATATTAATTATAATATTTGTAAATTTTTAAAAAGTTTTAATTTCTTTAGGGCTTTGTCCTAGAACATATATATATACACTACCTACTTACAAGCGTTGTAAATTACAACTTCGAACTCTATGACATAATATATAAGCACTTTATCTCGTAGTTAGCTGCTCAAGAACCTCCAGAAAAACAGGACACAACGTAACAACAGCAACAGACGAGAACAATTCGCGCGTTCACTGACATATTGGCAGGACTTATGAATATATGTGCACTCAAGCATAGCTGCTCATTGGCTGCTTGCTGATACAGTGATACCACGTGATTGGACCTGCATTTAGTTGCTTCTTTATTATTGTTTCAGCGCCTCCAGGTCGTTTGAAATAAGTCAACAGACAACTGCGAAACTGAGTCGAACTAAGCTGTTTGAAGTGAAGCTTGTGCTCAAGTGAAATGGGAATTTTTCAAGTCTCTAACAGTAGAAAAATATATCCCGAAATTAAAATTACTTAATTCATCCAAAATTTTAACTAGAAATTATTAGATATTATCTTTCTCATCAACATACAAAATATTTCAAATTAATTAACCCCGAATTTTAACAGTTAAATTTTGGTTCAGGCATTCTTCGTCGAGAAATAAATAATTGATTTTCCTTTTCTTAATTTGGAAGAGTGAAAACTAATTTTGGAAATATTTCTTCGTTGAAAATTATTACAAAACACACACATATGTAAAATGCGTGTGTGTGCTTAATGTCAGTAGTTATAGGGCATTTTTAAATCAAAATGACTTCCCTCAGAATATTTATCTTCATTTCTGACAAAAAAAAACACTAAAGTACAAACCCCTATCTGAGCTAAAATTTCTTAATTATTAGGGTACCCAAACGAGAACGTAATTAAATTTCACTTCAGGACATTCTGTGATGAACCACTTAACGTACTTTGATAGGGAAAGTTATCAAAGCATTTCATGTCTTCGTTAATAAATTATAATTTCTACTTACGCTGATTACGGATGGTTTTTTTCTACACTGCAGCGGTTGCAAATGTAACGTAAACATTCTCAGAATAATAAATTTTACGTAATTGGCATGGCTTAAATTTTAATAGTTTATGTAATAAGTGTAATAACTAATACAATAATCGCGTGGTTGCTTTCAGTAATAAATTGAACACAAAAAATTTTAGTCATAATTAAATTTGGGTTAGTTATCACAAATATCTCATTCGGGAAGACATTTTCCCCTAAGTTTTCAGGACTATATTTGCCGTTATTAAGGGTGAACCGAAATACATATTTTAATTACTTGGAATTAAAAGCAGTGAGAGCGTTATATCATAAGGTCCTAAAATTTATTTTTGCACCTTGAATCCACAATTCTACAAGTATTTGTTCTATTTAAGATTCAATTATATAATAAGAGTCAGAAACCAAAAAATCACTATTACTAACTAAAACCCATTGTAACCTCCATGAAATAGAGCTTTTATAAAACCCTAATATTGAGTAAATTTTTAGTAAATTATTGCTTTGAAATTGATGAAAAATATATAAATAATTAAAATTCAGTATCCCGTAACTTCCGAAAACAATCTTTGACCAGTAAAAAATAAAGCGAGGATTTATTTACACGGAATCCGGAATTTTAAGAGCGCTGTCACGCTTCCAACATGTTCG
Organism: Medauroidea extradentata; assembly: GCA_003012365.1. Taxonomy (NCBI): domain Eukaryota; kingdom Metazoa; phylum Arthropoda; class Insecta; order Phasmatodea; family Phasmatidae; genus Medauroidea; species Medauroidea extradentata. The sequence continues at coordinate 48,640 of PNEQ01047199.1, forward strand.
TATATTCAACAGTATTTACATACGTATTTTCAACCCTTGTTCCCATGATTGATTTTCAGCTTTTGCGTAACTCAGTTTTCAGAGACTGCAAAACAAAAACAAAGAAAAGTTAACAAAAAACCTCATCAAATCCATTTCGCGGAACAGTTTTACAAAATATTAGTGGTAGGGGTAAATAAAACTATGAAAATAAAAAATAAAACAACTTCTACTTTTAAACACAAAAGCCTTTAACCGAGAGCTAAATTGACATATAAGTGTAGCCTAACTTTCTCAGCAGTGTGACTTTCAAACTAGCCATTGATAATTTTCTCCGCAGATGAACCGGAGAAAGTTGACTACACATTTATCTTAGTGATCGAAGGAAAACCATATTTTATCGAAACAATAACTCCTGTTTACTCCAAGAATTTCAACGAATATATGCCAACATACATAAAAACCTGTTAATATTTTAGCGTAATCGCCTAAATATTCAGTAGTAAAATTATTTCTGATTTACTGTTTTGCATATTCTTCTGGGTATATTTGGGTTCAATTGTTTTATTTTTGTAAGTGAAATAAAATATGTAATATATTCAGGAGTAGTAAGACTGTGACTAAGGACGTCTACAACTATCCACTGCGAATATGAAACATTGAATACTGACACATTTTCTGTGTTATTTCAGAGATATAATTTGTTTAAACTGCTCCAGCTTGAATCAGTGACAAACTAATGGAAATTCCCAATTCCCAATGTGCAGGTTTTAAAAAACATTCCTTTGAGTATTTAAATCATTGCGCCATAAGATTGAATAACAGCGGTGCAAAGCCGTATTCGAAACAACCAATTTGGGGAATCAGGGTATAGGAATTGGGACTGAGTAGTTCAGTACGTCACATATCAGCGCTGCATACCGCGAAGTTGAATACTAGAGACTTGACGAAAATTCGATGTTGTTTTCTTACTTTCCTCGTAACCCGAGTACTAAGACCTTTACGAAATGTGGCTTCTTAGCCCGGATAGAGTCAGTGAATGAGTGAGAGGTTTTGGTCAACGCTCAACATCGAGGTCTTCAGCGCTGGTGAGGGGTTACATGAGGTGAGTACGGAGCAGCTCGGGGGAAATGGGAGTCGACCAGCGGCATCGTCCGGAACGATTCCCACATGCGAAAATCCGCGGACCAGCCCCGCCGAGTATCGAACCCGGATCGCCTTGGTGGGAGGCGAATGGTCAGACCATTTGGCCACTGCGACCCCAGCCCGGATTGAGTAAAATGTCAACTCATTATGTTTACAAAGTGATCCTAGGATATATGTTTGCGTCCAAAAAGTGAACCTGTCTACTTTCTTCCATGGGAACTGTATCACACTGCTCAAGTAACAACGTTGACATGGGAACCTCAGTCGACCACGTATTACGTACATGTGAATGTGATAACGTAATAAGTGGTGAGTGAAAATGAAGCCACGGCCAGCAACATGGTGAAAACGCATACCGCCAATCAGCGTAAGGCGGCTGCCCTGCTACCAGGCAGACAGACCAATAGGAAACCTGCAGTAACATGCAGGAACCAAACATACACGGGGCTGATATCAACAACCTCGGGCAGCCAATAAGCGGCGAAGTTCGCTCGTATCAAATGAGCCGCCACGTCATTTCACCTCTGTATTACTACTTAGTCTGTGACTACACAGCGCAGGTTCGTTGAAAACAAACACATCCCATTTTCCTGAAGGGCGAGTAGGCCAGTCCCAGTAAAACCCGTGGCGCTACAATAAAAAATTAATTACTCCAGTCATACCCAGGCGCTTTTCATTTAGTCTTAACGGTTTGTCGTAAAAGTGGCGCCGATGCCACTCTGAATATTGGGTGGCAAGCGTTAATTTCCAGTACGCTGCCCCTTCCAGTGTTTCCACCGCGCCTCTCGCGACGAGCTATAACAATAATGGGCCCGGCCGTTAGGAAATTCATTTCTAATTTGCGGCGCGCGTGAAGCTGCGTTTTCAGCGCTTTAATCAGCGAAGCAAATGGGGTCGTTCCGGGTCCGCTCCCTGCAGGTCGTTGCGTTGCTGACGTCAAAGCGTCCGCTTTCTCTCCTGCCCCATTCTACAGCCATCCCCCGGAGCCCCTCCTGAAACTGGTCCTAACTGCGCCGACCAGACGACGCGTAATTAGTTTTAAGCAAACACGGCGACGTTGTTTGGCTGAGGCGCGTCGCCCCCGTTGTCCAATCAGAGGCCGGCCTCTTATCTCATCGTATGTCACACGGAGGGGGTTGGAGGCTTGTTAGGGGGGTGGTATGCTACCCTGCCTGACTACAGACCATCCAGGGGTCTATTTCAAAGGCGCGGATATCAGGTTGCATTAATTACTGCTGGACGGCGAGGGTCGGTGTGTTATAAACGCCATTCTTCGTATGCCACGTGTGAAGGCGAGCACCACCCTTAACTTTCACACTGCGCTCATGTGTGCTGACGACTTCCTGAAACTGGCAAGCGAGTTCCTGTCTCCTGATATACCGTCACGTGAATGACCTAACTAGGTAACTTTTTGAGGTATGGGTAAATAAATGTTTCCTGAATTATTTTGGTAATCGTGTTTTGAGACTAATCTAAATGTACTTCCGCACTTATTTTGGGCTTTTCTAGTAAACCATTGCTAAAGGAAAAAATTATCAGTAGTTAATGATCTTGTCATAATACACTATATTAAAAATACTACAAACCAATACATATTACTAGAATATCCCGAATGTTATGCAGTTCCTACATTAAATTTCGAAGTACCTCAGCTTCAGTATTACATAGATAACACTAGAACATTAGTGATCGACTTACCTTATTCTTGCAAATTGAATAGTAAAGGGGTTTCGAGGAAAACGGGTGTCGTGTGGAGGGTGAGAGCTGGAGCATCATCGGGCGCGCTCGACAATCTTCGGCTCGGCGGTTATCTTGGATGACTTTATGCTGGCCATACTGGATCTGGCATTTGACCTTTTACCTTGACATCTGACCTTAATGTTCGAAAGTTTTATCTTGAAATTTTACTTTATTGTTCTACATTTGATTTGGCATCCATCTTATGTCCAGCCACCATCTTGTTTAACTACTAATGTTCGACTGGTATTTGTGTACATCCCTGGGTGCCGCCATATTTATACCGCGTCTATACTATTATAATTAACATCAACAAGATGTATATGAAAAGGTCCCAAAAATACCCATTTTCACTATTTCTAGCTGTGAGAAAATATAATTCAAAGATCAGTGGAGGGCTTGAAATGGGAATAAACAAGTGAAAAGTTCTTCTACTACTATTCCTAAGCAAACATCACTCACACACCTCAAGCCATTTTTGATTAATCCTCTATCTGCCGATGCTCTACACAGCGACCACCGGCCTAGTCAGGCCTACCACCTTAACACATTCTCTGATACACATTATTAAACGAAAAATGGCATTATGTAGAAGGAAATGTAATCTCACTCTATTTATAACATGTGCTCCTGTATGTTGTAGATCAACAATAACAAGATATTTCTGACAAACTGCATTATTGTGGACATACGCCGTTGCAATATTATGTCGTCCCAGAAATATTTTATTTGTTGTTGACTAATTCCTTATGGGATCTTTCATGTTCTGTAGTTTTGGTTTATGGATGTGTTGACTACAGACAACTCGGCTTGTTTCCTCTTTTTTTCTTATTTCATTGTTTGTTTTTCCTAGTCTTTTCTAAGATTTCTGGGACGACATAATATTGCAATGGCGTATGTCCACAATAATACAGTTTGTCGTTATGTCCCATTGCAAGACAATCGTGAGCAATTAAATAAATGACGTGAACACGCTTAAATAAGGATTTCAAAGATTTCATTAAAAATACTTCAGTAACATTAATACTAGAGCCACGATTTCAAATTTTGGCAGCATTTAGCTTCGATGCCTTATGTACACATCTTCAGCTGTGGTCCGTTGTGAGTGAATGGATGTTTTAACTCTCCCTTGTCTTCGGGTTCTACTGGTAAATGACAGACGTATGAAGTCACAATATCTTTACTCTTATTGGTGCAGATAAATAAGATACTTGTCTGAACAAAGACACTCTGCCAGTAACATTGAAGCAGAGATGCCGATGTGAACGCAAAGCAGTGCAACAAAATTTCTTACTATTTGTTTAGTTTTCTTTGACATTCATTCATTTCGCAATGGAGTATGTCCAAGCAACTAAATCCATTCATTCACTCCCATTTCGCAGTTCTTTCAAAGATCACAACAAAAATGAAATAAAAATACTTTCGCGATAAACCATGGCCGTCTTTAGTAGAAGGCCGGAGTCTTGAATGTGGCAACACTGCATCGGGGGCCTTCTGCTTGTCGCTTCTTGGCCACCCTAGTGTCTGCAACGTGTATAGATGCAGCTTTAGTGGCGTGTACACGTCTACACTGACTAGGGCAACCAATGAGCGACCGGCAGCAGGCCTCCGATGCAGCGTTGCCACATTCAAGATTCCGGCCTTCTACTAAAGACGGCCATGGATAAACTCATGGCTCTATTAAAAACATTTTGAATTAATTTGGTTCGGTGTTGTAGTATCTCTCACCCGCAGGCACTCTTTCCCACACCCCTCCCCTACCGCAAATGAGATCCTACGTACGCCACTGGTAAGACTGGCAACACGGCGTCACTTCATAACAGCTAACCGAATAACGTATCACTGTAACGGACTCAGTCCATACAAGTAAATGGTCGGTGATATCTTCTTGACACGTTTGACCCGAGTGCATAGTACATGTTCTGAGGACAGTGACGTCACAGAACAAAGGTTGCGGCGTCTGTACGTCTGCTGTTACAGTCTGTGCTAGGATCAATTTCACTTTTCTGACCACTAGTGATCAGAGCTTCGGTTGAAAACTCGCGTGAGTGATGTATAGGAATTAAACAAGCGTTATAGGCGTGTATAGCCATTCCTTGCTCTTGTTTTATCCATTAAAGAGGTGTTCATCCCAAATTTTAATTATTTTAATAACACTTATATGTGTGCAAGGTATGGTTTATTTTGTAGACATACACTGTGACTATTTTTACCGCAATAATTGTTTTTAAATAGCTTTTACATTTTTTGTATAATGGCTTTTAAAAGTCCAAAAAATTTGCATAAAACGGTTTGATACTATAAAGGAAAACCAACTGACTTGTTGAAGTGGAATAATTCACGCTACTCCAAGACATGTATAAAATACGCACTCAATTTTTCCTTTGTATTAAAAAAATACTAAATCAGAAATTAAAAATTAATGATTTTCTGAACGCTCCTGTACTCCACTGTCAGGGCACATATCGGGTGACTTTTTGGCTACCAGACGCAAGGGACGTTGCCAGATTTGGATTGTAAATTCTGTACTCCCACTTCAACCTACAAGAGTCAATCATTATGTGCGTATTTAATTCTATGACACTATCAGACGCGACGCAGGTGCAATTAACATAGTGATATTTAAAACCATGATTCCCTACTTCCATTTTTTTTTATAAGCAGGTGTCGTAGAAATATTCTTTAGTTTTTTTTGTTGAATACAGGTTTAATACGTAGACTATTTTTTTTTTCAAGAAGAAATAATACACTTTTAGTGAATTATTTAATAAACTAAATGTTCGTTAGTCAACTAATCAGCCGAAACCACACGATTCTTGTCTAGAAAAAATTAGACTGCATAGTAAAAACTGTTTTAAACAAATCTGGGAAACAGTTCTGCTATAGCTGCTTCATTTTGGGCCTAAATAATTGCTATCAAAAAAGCAGTGTAAATAAATGATTTAGATCTTAATCCTTTCAGTTCAAAAATTATTTACAAATTACTGTCTGCAAGAAGAAGAATTGCACGAATATAACCGTACTTTCACCACGGTGGTGCTATTCTTAAACTTTGCTATGAGTGAGGAACATGTGTAGTGCTTGATATTATTGGCTGTAGGTATAAACCAATCAAAGAAACTCTCTTACAAACAATTAGTATCTTTCAAATATATGAGACAACGTACTTCGCTGGGCGCTGGTTTTCGTCTGGATACAACCAGACTCTGTGACTGAAATTGTTTAAGCCCTCTATAGTCGTGTGTTATCAGTGTTGGAAGTGCAGAGCTTCCCACAGCCTGCTTATATAAGAGCTTGTATCTACAGCATGATTCACTCAGTTGTTGTCTTCTGTCTGTGGCACTTACTTCCTCGCCCGGTGAGTCTTCTTAAATAACGTTTACTTAAGGTCTCTGCCTGCTTAGCTTCCAGCCACGCAGTCAAAATAGGGGGTCAGTGTGATTACTAGTTGCTCTTCAGGGGAACCGGTTTAAGCCTAATTATTGTAAGCAAAACTAATTTTGCATAAAATCTCTGGTCATCTATTTTTTTCCTAGTTATAAAATGTAGTTATGAAATTTTTATTTTAAAAAATGACCAAATAGTTTATTTTTTTCTTACCAGCATTATATGTTTTATTTTATTTATTTAAATACCTTTCCTTTCATAATACTTACTATGGCATTTTATGTATAGCATTTTTAAATTGAAAATGTTTTCTTTGAAATGCATCTCTAGAGAAGTTAACGATGAATCCCATTTCAACTCTGAGGCCGTAAGCTAGCTACGCAGAGCACATAATACAGGGTGTCCCGAAACAACTGCATAATAAGCACACTGGGCTAAACTGGAGACGAAAGTTTTAGTGGCAAAATGTTGTATGATGACATTTTACATGCACAACGTGGCAACATAGCACCGTAGTTAGATCCTTTTTGCGCGCCGCAGGTATCTTACTTATCTTAATACATACTATTGTTCTCTGACCTGCATATTATGGGTGCTGGTTAAAATCTCGAACAGTCCAAGCATGATTATACGTTTACTTAACGTAACATACGTAAATTAATACCTGGACGTGGAGCGCAAGAGAGGACTTTCTCCGTGCAGTGTTGCCACTCTGTGCACGTAAATTTCGCCACTTACATTTTCGTCTTCAGTTTAGCTCAGGATTCGTGTGGTGTGCCTAATGCGCGGTTGTTTCTGGACATCCTGTATAGTTTAGCAGACTTTCCTTGGCAAAGATCATCCTGTGTTCGTGAACTCGTTGTCCTTGGTATGTATGTTATTGTGTCACCCACACATCTATGCTCTGGATAACTGTGAAGTTGGCTACGTTTAGTGAATTGGCTAGTCTGAGTCATTTACTGCCCGTTCTCTTGCACTGCCTTTCCCGAAAACAAAATTTTATAATTTACTATTTAGTAATCATGGACCAATTTCATACATTTTGCCTCTTACTTTATGTTCTTCCCCTGCACTGGCATGCAAAGTGTAACTAGGATTTGAACTACATTTATAATTTTGTAATTCAGTAGAAAGTTTTAACTTATAATTATTTTTAAAATGTTCCTATATAAAGTATTGGTTGTTTGTCAACCGCTATAGTTTTACTAAGTACTAATGCACAATAATTCGTGATACCGCAAACAAATGCGTACACTGCACATTAAATATCTTTTATTTTTATTCGCAGCATGCCTATAAGATACTTATTCGATGCACTTTCAACCTAGTTATTAGACATTGTTCATGTATATAGTACTTTAGCGGCAAATAAACATATATTTCAGTTGTTATTAATACGAGAAAGAACTGTGTAAGGCGAAGTAATAAGGTTTTGCGTCTCGTCGACAACGAGGCTATTACAGACGAGGACACACAACTTGATTCAATGCCAGAAACTGGGAGAGTTGGCCTTGATATTTGTTCATGAATTATCCCAGCTTTCGCTTGGAGCAATTTCAGGAAACCATGGAAAAATCCGAACTCAAGATGACCGGAACCGGGATTCGAACCCGAATCCTTTCGAATGAAAGTCTAGCGTGTTACCGTTGCGTCACCTCGTTCGGTACGCAACTCTGCATTAAATCACGTATTCTTCAGAATTGTTTGAGTAACTGATGGGAACTAAATTACTCCCAAAATTCTAAACAAGTGTGTACTTATATATATTTAGGTTGTTCTCGTAGGGTTTTTGGAAAATCCATGCAGGTTGTCTGTTTCTCGCAATACTTCATACTCTCTCCGTCTATTGTAGTTTTTGTGGTAAAAAGCCTGTTTTGATTTTTCTTTTAAACAAATTTTGAAACAGGTAATTTTTCTGAGGTTTCATTGTACGATTTGAGATGTCTTACAAAGCACGATTTTTTTTCCAGAGTTATTTATTTCACATGAAATCTCTCAGAGTCCTCAGAACTGAAATTGAATAGATATACCTTAAAAACATTCGGCAGCGTACAAGCAATTACTCAACAGTGAGAATAAGTAATAGTGGCGGATACTAGGCTGGAGAAGACATGTACAACCTCGTGAGATAGTGTACTTCTGTCATCTGCTGTGCTAGTTTCTTACGTGCCCTACAGTATATGTACATATAAATTATGGGCCTCCTACATTGTTGTCACCCTGCCGGAAACCATTGTTACCGTTCCTATGCTCTCAGCTTCACATTTATCACAGATATAGTATTACGCCGTATTGCAAAGTAAAAACCATTCAAATTACAATAAAGAAATATTTCTTTTAGGCTGTTCGACTTGCAGTTAACAAAAAAATAGGATCCCTGTTATGGGTACTTAATTTGTTATTAAAAAATTTTTAATGAGATTTTTATATTCTTTTTAGCAAATTTAGTACATTTTTAACACAAACATGCTTTTAAAGAACAATAACTTACTTTAAAATCATGATTACTGCTGAACTGTTTAAATAGCGACAGCATTATCGTTTTGTCATTAATATATTTCAGAAGTTATCATTAGCAGTAACGTTATATGTACTTTGCTTTCGTATAAGACAAATGTTCATAATTTATTGGCTACAAAGAAAACAACATTGTCTACAAAGAAAATATTTTTAATACAAAATTATGTAATTCCTAAGATTTTTTTTTCCAAGGTTTCCTTTGCTGTTATACAATAGGCCTATATCTTTGTCGTACGATAAAAAGTATCAAAGAAATACTTTTTAAATTGATTTAAAGAATATATTTGTACAGCTTTCCTTCAAAATAGCATAATGTTCCTTCTACAGAATAGATTGTTATATGAGCAATATAAATGTTACCGACGATAATATTGGGTTCTTATCTCTATCTTAGTATCATTGTTATTTTGTAATATATTTTTTCTCGGTCTGCAGCGGATTCCAGATGTTTCTTACTTGCAATCTTTTTCTGCCATTAAATTAACATTCAGATGCGGAAAAAGTTGGCGGGATCACAGACCTAGAGACTGCGTTGGCTACTCGCTGACACAGTGATACCACGTGATTAGGCTGGCATGCAGTTGTTTCTCATTATTGGCCCAGGACTCCGAAGGTCAATTCAAATTAGCCAAAGACCAGTAGCGAGTGAAACACGAGTTTACAGTTGACTGGAATTAAGTTTGTGCCTTAACGGAAATACGAATTTTCAGGTCCCTAGCTATTATTCAGTCATCGAAGTGGACATGTGTTTAAAGTGGTTTGATGTATAATCAGTAATGTAATATTTTCAAGGAAAAAACAGGTGTCCCAACTTATCTGATGTAAAACTGGTCACTCACTCGGCCAGCAACCAAATAGCAACACCGGAAAAATTATTTTGTGACGGTTACAAAACGTTTTGTTGATGTCCCAGCCACATAATTTTCTAATCACCACAAAAATTGTTTCGTTTGAAGTAACTTTGTTCACCAAAAAAATTATTTTTGTGTTTACCACAAAATAATTTGGCAGAGAACATCTAGAATTGTTTTTCTTTCGTTGAAGTAGCTGAGGACAGGGTGTAGGGACACAAGACTGAGGAGTCCTGCCAGTCGGGCGTTGAAAAATCTAAATGTATGGCCTCAAGTTTGTTTTTTGTACGTGAGTATGTGTGTATATATGTGTATGTATGTGTGTGTATATATGTGTATGTATGTGTGTGTACACATAGTCCGACATCCGACATCTTGTCTAAGTGGTTATAGCTCCTGGCTGGTGAACCAAGGGTCCCGGGTTCGATTCCCAGCCGAGGAGGTCAATGTTTACAGTAGCCTCTCTTGGTTCAGGACTGGGTGTTGTGTTGTCAACATACTGCAGAAGACAGTGGCGAACCACCATAGAATCACTACACCTAGTCGACCTCTGAGGATGTTGTGGTTTACATAACCCGGCGTCCTCCGTGGTTGTAAACCTGCCTTCTGGCAAAACACCAATCATCATACATACACACACTCACACTAGTGTTAAGCGCCTCATGCAAGTACGTGTTGTCAGAGAGTGAAGTTTGTTACAGAAGCAAACCTGTCATGGCGAAAACCTGGGTAGTCATTATGCCCCTGCTGTCTGTGATTATTTATGCTGGCCAAGTGTACAGTGAAGAGGTAAGGAAGGACTTTATGTATGTATAATCAGTTATTGTCAAATCTAAGGTTCGTTCCTTTAAATATTAGGGAAATAACCAATTCCTTATGGACGAGTTTTTTCTTAAATATGCATTGGTGTCGGGATAGGATTGAGATAAAATGTGAACTTTACCGATTGCAATCCACGGCTCACGAATTTGGCAACGTGTTTGTTCTATAGGTATTTCGTTTCAAACGTGAGGTTTATTTTGTGTGGATTGTTCCGTGGATATGGTAGTTTTGTGCTGTCGAATTCGTATTGACGTTAGTGGGCAGGTAAAGTTCATTGGCTACAGGTTTTCCCATGTTCTTTTCGAGTGAGTTTCCTTGGAATATGGAAAACGTAAGGTTTTATTAACGTTACTTTCCAGTGTTACGGAAAACGAAAACTGAAATCGTCAACAACGGATATCGATCTCATCCATACAGCAGCGCAAACTGAGGCGAAAATTGGCCCTTGCCAACCTTATAACACTGAGGTTACTAACCTGTAGTATAACTAACATTACCCGGAGCCTGCCTAGACTTTCACTATGTCAACTTGAACAGGCGTTACCAAAGACAGTGTTCACATCAGAGCGACGCTAAGCAAAGCGACACGACGCGATAACAATCAGCCAATCAGAGCGCTGCAATCCATGACGGGCGTCGTTGTTGACCCCTCTGTGTTCACGAAAAAAAAAAAAAAAAAACAGAACCCCCGATTTTCTTTGGCAAATTTTGCTTCGAATATTTTAATTAAAATTTCGAGTGGAAAGTTTTAATATCGTCAATTTCGTGGACGAAGGGATTGTGTCGCTCTCGACTGTCTCTTCAGACGCACAGCGTCGCATCGCAACACGCTGTTCTATTAGGCGTTTACGAAAAGTCACGAGATGAGCCTGTGTTGCAAAAATTTGCAGACGATGCTTTTCGAAAGTGATTAAAGAACATTTTGTTTCCGTCCAAAAAAAATCTACCGAACTGATTGCTTGTATACGTTTGATCACAACTTAGCTAACCTCCAGCGATCGAGAGTTCTGTTAGCCTGGCCCGAATAACCTGGTTGACTCTAGCAGGTTCACTTTCGTAGACGGCCGCTCTTCGCAGTTCATACTCTGTAGTCTTATTGCAGAGCCAGCCGTTCATGTCGTCTGTAACATGTACACTACTGAGCAACAAAGTTCCCTTTGCACCATTCTTAAAAACTTTTTGAACAAATTTAGTGTTGCCTCTCTGAATAACTGAGATAAAACATAAAAAGTATTTATATAAAGCAAATCATCTTGATGCGCGTATTTTACACAGCAACATTCGTGTAACATGTTCGATAAACATACTTTCACATATAGTAATCACGTTGCTTCTTTAAAGAGACTGTACCACGGTCGTAGAAGAACAGGTCTGGACACTCGCCTGGATATTTGACCCCCTTGTTGTTTGGCTGTAGTTCACCAAGTTACCGAGAATATTGTGTTTTATTGGCGCTGATGTCACGGCGGTCGGACTAAACTCCGCCCTCTTCCTTTCCGCTAAAATAAACAATTTATCAAAACGTATTTTTTATCAATTTACGAAATACTTTCTTCGCTCACAATTTTAAGAAAAGGCTCCAGCAATCTTTATTTACTTTATAAATTTAACAATGGAAAAAAGTGGGCGGAGTTTGAGTCCGACCGCCCGGAAAACAGCGCCAAAAAGTACGACATTCTCGGTAACTTGACTAACTACAGCCAAACAACAAGGGGGTCAAGCAAAATACATTGTTAGATAGGCGAGTGTCCAGACCTGTTCTTCTACGGCCGTGGACTGTACATACATTCGTTCACAGATAACTACAATCGGAAGTATTAACCGTGGTGACACGCATGAAGTTCGACAACTGTATCAAAACTATTACTACATTCTAAACGATGAACACAAAATATGTTTTACGTCTTAGTGAATTTAATAAAATTCAATATTATATTACGACGATAATTAAAACGTGCAAATGGATCACAAATCACTGTCGGCTGAAGATGGCGTCCATGTACAATATTTAATGGCGTTGTGTGACGTATGAAATATGGTACTAATGTAATTTGCATTAACGGTAATTTTCACTTCTTTTAAGTGTCACGGAAACACATTTTAACTACTAGAAACTTACTTTTATGCTATTTAACTAGTTTTGAAAGTATTTGGAATAACTTTAACGTAATTTTTAAAGCTTCTACGTAACATATTAAATTTGACAATATGGCTATTCTATGCCGACAACTAGTTGTAAATTACGATTAAAAGGTTTTATTCAAAATTAAAATTATACTTTAGGTATTACTTTTTAAATACTGATTAATATTAATTTGGGTATTATTTTCACTGTAATTTTGCTTACTTATGTTATTTAACGCATTTTTATATTATAAATTGTGGATTGGAGAGTAGAGCTTTTGTAGTCCTTGTGTGAAGTTTCGACGACAAGGAGACTTTTGGAGGCTATTTCAAAGAATGGACTCGTAGTATTTTACACCCTTTTCGATCTAATTTTTATGGGCTCATCCTAAGGCTGGGATTGTATTTATCGCCACCAAAATGAAGTATTATAGACAGGTAGGCCGGTCATGCAAGAAGAGGACCGAGCTGTAGGGCCTAAATGCATTATTTTTTGTGGTGAACCTGAAGCAAGAAGAGGACGCCGATTTACGCAATTTTGTCACCTGAATTCGAGTACTTTTACGTCAATTTATTTCATCTTGGACTACAAAATTATGTTAATCAGTGTTACTGGCTAGAGAAGTTGAACATTTTGAACATTTAAATTCAATAATTTTCTTGATAAAATAGTTGAATTAAGGATAGTGAAAGCCTGTGCCCAGAAATCCTAGGGTTTCGAGTCTACGGGTTTTGAGCAGCCGAGAAAAACACTTTAAGATGTTTCTTAAGATTCAATTCAACTGATTTTATGATTATCTGGAAATTTGTAGTTTCAATATTTTAACGCAACAGACTTAAAGCCAATTCAAGGGACCTTTTAACACTGTTTGGTTTTATATGCTATGTTTTTGTTTTGGATTTCAGTCAGTTTCCTTTCAACCGTGCTAATGACATTTCATTTGAAGCCAGAGTTCTAATTTTGTCTCTTGATCTATGTGCTGTGTGTTAAGTTATGTCACTAGGTGTCAGCAGTTGTTCCAGTCTACGCCTGCAAGCTAATTCTGAATTAGTGAATATTCACTGATTCACGCTGATGGCTGGAGCAGTTTCAACCATTTGAATCAGTGAAAATAGTCACTGTTTAATTAGTGCCAACATCTCACAAGTGAATCAGTAAATATTCGCCGTTTTTTTCAGTTGTTTTCAAAGAACAGTTTTCACTTATTGAATCAGTGAAAAATTACTGGAAAATCTGCGGTCATTCACTAATTAACTTGTTGAATGTTGGCACTCTTTATCGGAATCAGTGAATGGTCACAGATTTCACAGTGGTTTCTCACTGATTAAAATTGTTGAAACTGCTCCATCCATCGGCGAGAATCAGTGAATATTCACTAATTCAGATTTAGAGTGTGTATCCCACACATTATACTAACTACAAAAATTCGTTACCATTACACCCCACACAGAGTATTCACATACGCTCATACTTCACAGACTATTATATTACTATTCATAGTGGTATGTAAATCAGTGCTAAAAACCAAAAAATTCAAAAAGGTGGAAACATATAAAACTATTTTTGTAAGGTTTTATGAAAGGTTTTGCTCGAGTGACGTATTTCTAGATTCTAAAGCAATAAAATATCGTAGATTTGATTGCGGTGCTAGAGATAAAGCTAAAAAGAGAAAAAAATATTTGCCCGTACAGTTGGCAAATCCTGGTAACTAGCATTTCTCTACGTTTTTCTAATAAATTTCCAGAAGCCTGGGAATCTCACTTGAAAATTTTTGGTGCTAATTTACGAACCACACACTATTTAGAATATGCCAGTACTAATAACAGCAGATAATCTACTAATACCGCCTATGTACACTGTAAAAAATCTTCCTAAACAGTATGCGAAGTAATTAACCCATACACAATTTGGAGTACTTGTCTACATGAGGTTGCCAACAGAGCAAATGTTTAGTTCTGTTACAATACAAGTCTGACATCACCAGCACACATTTAATTGTTACCTTTAAATGTAAAGCGTCGTTAACATTGATGTACGGGTAACAATTTTACCATACCTTCTTTTTTAAAAAGACCCTTTCACACAATCAAATTTTGTTTCAATTTTCTTTCAAATTTATTTAATTCAATTTCTTAAATGTCACGTGACGCCATGCTGATGTCATAACCGCGGCAATTTTGTCTTTCAATTTATTGAAAGACATGAATTTCGTCAAAAAATTTCGTTTCGAACATGTTTGAAATTTCCTTGAATCAAAATATGTAAGAATAGAAAAGAGGTTTTCCTAACATTATTAATTCAAATGACATCTGCGAAATGTCAGTATTAAAAATAATTACGAGCATTATTTATTTTAAATAATATATACCAAAATAATAAGAAGGGTTGTACTGGCTAAACCAAATATTTTTGTGTCGTGCAAGGTTAGTAGATAGTTACAAAATAGCTACATTATTTATTTTGTGCGTTATTTGTTTATAAAGTGTGTGATAACTTTTCAACTGGTACGTACAATATTTATTCAATTAAATTTCTTGAATCTTTGTGAAATTCAGTAATAATTTGACCGTGTGAAATGGCCTTAACACTCCTATACGTCGGTGTTGTAAATTTACAAATATTATTGTACAGTGTAGAGTGGAATGTTGCAGACACGTTGTGGTATTGTTTCCAGACAGGGACTCGTAGCAGAACTGTAAATGGGACCCAGGAGTGTGTGGAACAACCGCGCCAACAGGAGATCAATCAATTGGTAACTATGAGTGATACCTCATTCTCACTTGCAAGCTTTCACAACACAGAAGTATGCTCTAGTATATATTAGACTGAAACATTATAAGAGAACCTTTCCCTATTTATTTATAAATTATTGTTTCCAATTACGAAACATGTACCACAAAGATGCAGAACCGGCATGAAGAAAGGATTCTCTCTACTTCAGTTAATGATAATATTTAAGTAATTTCACGGTCGAACAGAGGTGGTTTTATACTCGAATTGACTTTTACCGAACGAAGTCAGGAGCACATTCATAGGATTGGTGACTAAATGTTGACATTTACTGCTCGCGTTTGATGGCTGCTCGAATTGAAACTTGCCATAAATTACGGGGATATACAAATACACGAATGTTCTGTTGATAGTTCGTTATTTTGGAACAAAAATTAGAAAATCCTGCTGAAATAGTTGGACGGTTTGACCCATAGTCATAGTCCGTTACAGTACTGCGAGATGTAGTTACAAAATTATATAACAGAACTGTTGAAATATTTATACATTTATGTGAAACTGAATATACGCAATAACTGTAGCGTTCTATATTATAACAATTTCACTGTGTCTTAACATTATTTAATCACCATTTCGACACATCGACTGCACACCTTCAAAATTTCCTCCAACGGAAGTCCACTTTGTTTACCGAAAGCATTTTCGCGAGTTAACATTTCATTGTGAGCGCTGGTGACCAGATTGTTACCAGTTCAATACGCCTTGTGTTTATATTTCGAGGTCATCCACGTACGGTTATTTTAAAACTATACATAAAAACAGCTTAAACAGACACATGCAGTTTACAGGACCACTGTAGTGGCACAGAATATTTATAAATACAGAGATGAAATAGCCGTTAGGACGTCGAACCCACTCACACACGCCAGCAAATGGCTTCGCTGGTCAGCAACATGGCGGAACCGCCTACCACCAATCAGTGTAAGGCTGCTGTCCTTCTAGCCGGCAGCCAGGCCAATAGAGCACCTGTAGTAACATGCAGAAGCCAAACAAACTCGCGGCTGGTATCAACAGTTTCGGGCAACCAATAAGCGGCGAAGTTTGCCCGTATCACACGAACCGCCACGTCATTTCACGTCTGTATTTCTAAGCACCCCTAATTTTCACGAAAAAAAATTTTGCCCCAGTTTGTTTCAGTGACATCTGCAGCTCTGCTTCATAATCAGTGATTGGTAGAGACTGGAAAAATTGGCGGGTTCACTGTCATGTAGGCTAGCCTCCAAGATTATATGTGCACTGAAGCAAACATCAGCTGTTTATTAGCTGCTCGCTGACGCAGTGAGATGCACCCGCATTTATTTAAATTTCTATTATTGGCTCAGGGACTTACACGAGGTGTCAAATAAGTCAACGGCCAATTGTGAAATTGACTCGAACTTACAGTTTGTGGAATTCTAGCTTGCGCCTAAAAGAAAACATATTTCAAATGAAAGAATTTTATTCTAAAGTGATACCGTCAGGGTTACTATATGACAATAAGAGTTACTTTGTGAGACTCGAAGTATCTTATTTTTAGAATAACTGGGTAACAAATAAGTAACTGTATGTAAGTATCATAAAACATATTTAAAATATTTATTCCAAATTTAAAGTTTTTTTTTACTAAACTACCACACAATAAAATTTTAAGTGCTCGAAGATACCGCGAACTGTCGCAACGGTATTTACCAGTAATTTATTTTATCATTAAACTTGACTTCTGTGAACTAAGACCAGTTCCAACCCATGAACAAATAAACCTTGTCCCATCAGATCCAATACTGAAGGTATGGAAAGAGAAAACTAACCGAAATAAAAAATTACAATAATAAGTATTATAACACTTAGCTTACTCGAAGTTCCTAGCTGATTATTCGGAGAAACAAAGCAATGTCTGCGATGTTACCAACCTGGTTAAAACGTCACCAGGTTGCTACCAGAGCTTAGTTGTGTGCACGGCCATAGAGGAACAGGTCTGGAAAATATACCCTCTTATGACTGATTGGCGCCACTGGCACTCTGGTGTTGTTTTAACATTGTGTAAATGGATCTACAAGGAGCAAGTACGTGTCGGAACTGCTAGGAGATGTGGTAGTACGATAGTGGCGCTTTCAGTCATAACGGGGTCAACTCAATAACATTGGTAGATAGGCTAGTGTCCAGACCTGTCATTTTAAGACCGTGATTGTGTGGTTGCAGGTGCAGGAGTTCTCCAGAAGCAGGGGCTGGTGGCGACTGAAGAGCGGTCTGCACTCAGTGCAGGACAGTGACTGCGACGCCTACAAGCAGCTACGGCACACAGTAGACGAGACGACCACCCCGCTGTACTTGCTCGGTAAGCGCGGCCACACACGGTTGGTCACACTGCTTCTGTGTGCAGGACTGCCTGTCAACTCCAGCGACGTGGTTGGAGAAGGTATCCTGAGCGAAGGCAGGACGATACTGCACGGAGCTGCAGAGCAGGGTCATCTAGACCTCGTCAAGTTACTGCTGGACCACGACGCAGACGTCAATGCTTTCAGCAAGAGTGGCCTCACACCTCTCATGTTGGCTGCCTTCAGGGACCACCTGCCGGTGTTGAAGGAGCTGGTGCAGGCCGGGGCAAACACCACCACCACTGATGACCAAGGCCGCAGAGCTCTGGATCTCGCTACCGAGGAAGTGGTGCTGCAGTACCTGGGACAGTTCCCGTACTAGCCTCGCACACAGGCTCCTGCAACAGCCGTAGATTGCGTGTTAAATACCACTACTACTTTTGACTAATACAAAAATGTGCCACTTTTCAGTTTAGTTGGCCAATTATTATGAGGTGGCCATATTTTAGCAAACAACACATATCTCAACTGTTCGGATGATTTTAAAAACACTATACGTCTTTGCGAAACTATTCAAAATTAGCCGTAAGTAAATTAAGTGGTTTCTAGAAATTTAACTACAGATATGTCATTTAAATATTTTTGTTAATTAAAATACATTAAGAAAAACTATTTTCTTCTGTATTCATTTTTATTTATTCTACCCAGAGACAAATTTAAAGTTAAATTATGGATAATGGCAATATTGTAACACGTATTAATAAAATAAATTCATTAATATCACAAAAATGCATTAAAATTTACGACACAAATTAAAATACTTCACACATATACACATACGGTAAACACTCTGACACTGATATTAACAGTGTTTCAAAATTGTAGCAAGTAACTGGGACGTTATCGGAGCACCCTCAAACAACACATGATGTACCAATGAACCTATGTCTCGAGTAACAGAAAGTCTAAATTTGTACTGGTATTAATAATATTAACTGTGCATTTCAACATTATCGTGTGGAATGCAGTGTGTGTTATCAATCGACAAATGGCGAAAATGTATCTGATGTACGAACTTGCAGTGAGCAGTGAGTTTATAGCAAGACGTCTGTTATTTTGAATGATTTTTGTAATGGGGATGAATGAAAAACTAGAGTGATTCTTTATATATCCTTATATCTGTTTGAATTTTTTTTTAATTAGTACCGACTGTTTTCCTATTTCGGAATAATTTTGTATGTTAGTATATTCGTTGTTTTGGCTTGTCTACGACCATTTCTGTCGCTATGTTCATTTATGAGTATCCTTGCTGTATTTTGGCCAATATTGTCGCCATTTTCATGCACCTATTTGGTTCTTGTCTGTTGGTGTTTACACCTTATTTCTCCCTCCCCCACCTACCTTGTCCGTACCAACTATATTTCTATTTCAGAATTATTTGTATGTTTGATGACTACAGTTACTTCTGACTTCCTTGGTTTGTTTCTTCGTTGCTAATTTTCTCGTGCTAAGGTCTTTCATGGTAACTGTGGGCTGTCTGCGAATACCTATATCCCCTAGCAATGGCATGTATTCAAACAATCAGTTGGTCAAGACGCCTGTACGGGGAACGATTTCCGAACAGTCTTCTGCACAAACAGAAAGATGTTCCAGATAACCGCGTAGCAGCTGGGTGGTTATTGCGAGTTTGTGGAGACGCAAATATTTTTGCATCATTTGGTTTCACTGTCTTATGTGCGCATCTGCAACTATGCTTGATGATCAGTGATTGGCTGGTTTAAGTCTCATTTGTCTTGGTTCTTCAGTAGCCACCGCCGTGGGCGGTTCTGTTTTTTGGATCCGGTGTCGGGAATTCGGCACGTTACGTGTGTGATTTTCTAGGAGTTTCTCAAGTTTGATAGTGTTTTCTGTTAATGGTTATTGATTCTAATTATTGACTTTCGTTTCTCATATTGATTGTAGTTATTGGCCGCGGGCGAAAGCTAGAGGCCACTTTTAAGCAGAAAAAAAAATTGTCTTGGGGTTCTACTGACAAATCACAAGCGTGTGGGGACACAATAACCTTATTCAGATTAGTTCAGTCAAATGAGAGAAGTGTATGAGTGAAAACCCGCTGCCAATAATCATAAAGCACGGCTGCAGATGTGCTCGTAAGGCACTGAAGCTAAATAATGCAAAAATATTCTCGCAACAAACTATGTAGCTCTAGTTACCAAACATGTTTTTAGTAAAATTGTTTATATTCAACCACTATGTCGTCCTACGAAACCTGATTTCTGGGACGACAAAATGTTGGAATGACTTTTTTGCTCATAATTACTTCCTACAAATTTGCATAATGAATCTAAAAAAAAAAAAAAAAAAAAGTAGGCTGTTTGTCGATCACATCAACCCCCAACTACTGAGGCTTTGAAGAAGTGCGTTTTTAATCGCATTTGGGAATATCCTGGAGTCAGCGGTGATATAGCTATCGACCACCGTAGCTACACACAACCGTATGCCTTTAAACCACGTCCCAGTAGTTAGCTGTGGCCAACATAAGGGCATAGACAGTTCGGATAAAGTGAACACTTAAAACAAGTCTTGATAAATTTATATTTCCAGCTAATTTGTATGTTTCAGCGTGTAACGGCTAACGACGGGAAATGTCTAACCCCTCTGCACACGTCACTTGATGTTTGCGAGTGTAAGATAAATTATGCAGTCAGAAGGAACCTATATAGACCTAGTTTGATTTAAATAACGAACTGTATTATTGTGGACATACGCCATGCAATATTATGTCGTCCCAAGAAATCTTAGAAAGAAAGAGACTAAGAAAAACAAACAACGAAATACGGAAAAGGAGAAAACAAGCCGAGTTGGCTGAAATCAACACATCCATAAACATAAACAACAGGACATAAAAGATCACATAAGGAATTAGTCAACAACAAATAAAGGAAAAAAATAATGATAATCAACCAAAAATAAAAGTCGTAATACAAAACAAACTAATATGTAAAACTCAGGACATCACAATTAAGACAGCACAGACAATACTGGAACGAATACAATAATGGACACAAGACAGGATAACAACGACGACGTCACAGACAACACACAACGATGAAGAAACAAAAGAACACAGTAGATTTCTAAAGACCGACTTTTCACGACGTTTCGGGAGCTGACATCTGCTCCCGTCTTCAGGTGAAGTTTCGTCGTTGTCAAGTTTCCAGGCGAGTGTCCAGATCACGGTCGTAGAAGAACAGGTCTGGACACTCGCCTGGAAACTTGACCCCCTTGTTGTTTGGCCGCAGTTCACCAAGTTACCGATAATGCTATACATTTTTGGCGCTCTAATCCAGGTGGTCGAGCTCAGACTCCGCCCACTTCCCTGCCACTAAGATAAACCATTTGTCAAAACTTATTTTTTATCAATTTATGAAATACTTCCTTCGCTCACAATTATAAATCAAGGCTCCAGCAATCTTTATTTACTTTATAATGTTAACAATGGAAAAAAAGTGGGCGGAGTTTAAGTCCGACCGCCCGGATTACAGCGCCAAAAAGTACGACATTCTCGGTAACTTAACGAACTGCAGCCAAACAACAAGGGGGTCAAACAAAATACATTGGTAGATAGGCGAGTGTCCAGACCTGTTCTTCTACGACCGTGGTCCAGACCTATTCTTCTACGGCCGTGCTTCAGACATATTTGATAGTATCCAGCCAACTTTGCTTGACGGAAAAATTTTCCGACTACATTTCATCAAATATTCGTTTTCCAAATTTATTGTAAAATATAGTTGGTGACAAAAAAAATTGACAGTGTGACAGGGCATTTAACTTGCAATATGTCAACGTTCAATTTGGCCATGTAAATTAGAGCATCGTAACGGTCTAGTTCTTCCGCACGACAGAGCAGATGCCTTTGGCCAGGGTCGATACTTGAAAGTCGATACATTTGCGCGCGACTGTTCTCGGCGCTCAGCGGTGTAGGTGCGCGGGCGGTTAGCACCCTGCCGTATCTCGCTAGCTTCGCGCCTCGAATCCAATTATCCTATAAAGCAGGAAGGCGTGGAGCGACTAGCGCTGAACGACCAGATAGCAGCACCCGTTTAACGACTGCCACTACCCCTCTCCCCTCCAACCCCTTCTAACCCTGCCTACGCCTATGTTCACACGAGAGCTGCGCAGAGCTACACTAAGCAAGTACGGTTTACAACTCGATCCACGCGTGTTTACGACACACTCACCTATAGACAATTCGGAATAAAGTGAGCACTCGAAAAAGCCCTGCTAAAGATCTTTTTCCAGCCAATTCGTATCTTTCCGCGTGTAGCAGCTAACGACGGGAAAAGTCTAACCTCCTGGGACACGTCACTTTATGTTTGCGCGTGTGAGATAAATTGTTCAGTCGATAGGTACATATATAGTTTGATAAAAAAATAAGTTTATTAATTATATAAAATACAATTATATCGCTGTCGGTTGATTTTGTTTCAGTATTGTTGTATTTAAATACGAATAAACACGGAACTATGTTGTGTTATTTCGTTACCAACCATACAAGCAGTAAGGTGACTATCGGTAATGTTGAATTATATGTAGTAACAGCTAGTGATATTTTTCAAAGGTTAAATATTTAGTGTTCACTTTATTCCGAATGGCCTATACATACCCTCTCTCCCCATCCTTTCCAACAAACAGCAGCAGGTTACTACTTTGCCTTCTATGTTATGTAGCTGTTAGCTCTGTATTTGTTTCACTCCCATCTACTATAAAAAAACTGAGAATGTTTAGAACCTGACTGTTATATACAATTTGAGTAAGTTAAAGCTCAACCCTTGACGTTCCTTCCTAACTAAGCCATTATTCTGTTCAAATAATGCAATAAGCTTCCTTTTATTGTTGCCAGCGTTCCAGAAATTGGGCTAAAATATACTAGCTTAATTTCATTCTGGTATACAACAAAATAATCGGAACTCGATCCTATTAAATCCTTGGAAGTATATTACGACAAAAACACGCTCTTTTGTTTATCTTGCACAATACAAATATATTCATTTCAACATCTCTGGAACAATTTAGAGTGTAAACTTCTTTTACGGAAATATCACGCCCCACTCACGTTATCCGCAGTTTCGTAGGCAATAACTAATTCTTCCTGCTCCTCGTACGATTATTTATACAAGATGTTGCAAAATTGTATGCCAATATTTTGGAGTGAGTGAGAAGGATTTTGGCCGGCGCTTAGCATCGAAGTCTTAAGTGCTGGTGAGTGGTGACAAGAGGTGAGAATGGAGCGGCACCGGAATAAAGGGGCGGGGGAAACGGGAGATCCCCGAGAAAACCCGCCGACCAATAGCATGTGCAAAAACCGAGGGATCGACCCCACCGGAAATTGAACCCAGGTCGACACGGTGGGAGGCGAATGGTCTGACCATACGGCCACCGCGGACCCAACCAATATTTGGAGGAGTAATCCTCGCATCTATAGGAGCAAAATATATTACTCGAATAAAATTCCGAAAATGCACAATTTCTGCACTGCTGTTCACAATAAATGACGTTATAGTGCACGTCGTGTGGGCTAGGTCAGTCACTATGGAATGCCAGTGCAGCTATTGGTAGTGCCTGTGATTCCTGTAAACAGAATTTTAATCACAAGCATGTTCCAGTGGCTAGTGTTCACATAGCCTTGCTTCATGGTTATTGGTAACGTGCAATCGTGCAGTGGCGTCGCTAATCTGTGCCAATCAGAACACGGATACTGCGACACTAGACGTCTGTGATCTGCGGGTAGAACTCAGAGACGCTGACAGTTAAAACATACAATCACTGGTCGTGAAGAAGAGATGCAGATGTGCACATGAGCCACTGAAACAAATTGTTGCAAACTTCTGTTCACCAAAAATCACTGACACTTAAGTATTGGCAGCTGCACACCAGACGAGTCGTATCTAGTTAGACAGTTGGTATTGTCCAACGCGACATTGGACGGTGACATGACCAACCCGTGCCATGCACTGTAAGTAGTCATGAGACCTGCAATACAGTGACGGTTGTAACTTCCAACAATGATTCGAAATATGCTTTTAAATAACGCGATTACAGCAACGTTAGGGTCCAGGGTCCAATATGTTCACGTTCAGTATGAAATGGCCCGGTAAGATAGTGTTCAAAACCTTGCGAAACAAAAAATAATACGAGGGTGTGTCAGTTCAATTTACGTCGAAAACAATACTGTAAATTTAAGTAACTCGGAAGTTAGCGTAGGATAACTGTTCTGAAAAGATCAGTCCTAAAAAAAGTTTCCCCCTCTTAGCATAGCGAATTCGACTATACGAGAAATTACCATGAAAAATATTATTTTAAAACTTTCATCTATATTGACAATTAATGATATTTATCTTCTGGAGCACTGAATTAATTAAGTACGGTTATGTTGTAGTTTGTACGAAGTATAATGATATCAGTACTGTACTAATTTCTACCCCCCCCCTCCCTCGTGGTTTTTTTATCCCCGAGTCTCACGAGGATTATAAGTTTATATATTTATCTATTTATTTATATATACACATATTTCGAAGTTACTTAAAATTTTAAAAATGTGATCGTACTGTAGAATTTAAATCCATTGTTCTACTCAGGCTATACATTTTCCTCCAGAGTTTTTGTTTCTTGCTCTAAAAATTATAAAATAAACTCTATTGATTATATTGTCTCCAACACCACAATTACAAAAATACGTCATTAAATTTTTCACAGTTACTATAAATACAGTATGTTAAATTTAATTTGTAATGCTGTCGAACGTGAAAACTATCATCGATGCAACACACATCCAATTGTTAGATGTTGCCGAAGTTTATAAGGTGTATTTCGTCTGATAGTAAACAGATATATACTGATATTTCAAATTAGGATGGCAGATCTTTTCTGACGTAATGAAGATATTTTATTTAAAATCTTCCGAGCGATACCGTATAACTTGATAGTTAGAAATGGCATATTTGCTCCTAAGGCAATCTTAATCAGACGGCTTTTATATGAAAGGAACCAAGTGACATGTTTTGATTGATTGAGTTATGTACACCAAGTACAGAACAAACCTTTAAATGTTGCTTACATAAATAGAACCTAGTGTCATGTGCGGTATCCTATCTTCTGCAATGCACTGAACCAAACACCACACAATCAACTTAATTTTGCAAGCTGTTTCCTCAATTCAAAGGATATGTCACTTTGTTCATTTTATATAAAAGCCGTCGAATTGGTTGTTTGAAACTCTCAAGCTATATCCAAGGCCATGGCCGACTCCTCTCTCAGCTCCTGTCATCGTAACATATTGTGTGGCCATCTCTAAGGACCTCGTTGTCGACTAGATGTAAAGCCCATTTACCTTACCTTAGTTATAAGCTGCCTACAACATTGGTAACCTGCACGTAAATGCAGTCCTCCCCTCGGCGCGGCAACGAACCCACAACTAATAAGCAATATTATTTCCCCTTGTTTTTTCAGAATTCAAAGGTGTCTCCCATCGCTATGAAATCTGGGAGGCGGGACGCTGGAATGTTTTGTCACGAGTGTGAATCCACGCAGCGTGTAGCCGTGGCAGGGATGTGAGAGGGTTGGAAAAGCAAGCAGGGCCGGGAGAGTGGGACGTATGGTCGTTAAACCCGGGATATTTACTGCGTGTTGCCTGAGGGAGGGTGAGGGAGGATATGTGAAGCCAAACACCGACATCCAGCTCCGACCAACTCAAACCCTCCTGCCGCATTATCCGCAACCCAGTCAGCATCACACAGCAGCCATGAGACGAGACTTTGTTGCCCTCTGACCGAGTGACGCAGGAGTCTGGGGGAAAGGAAAAGAGGGGAGAAAATAGGCCGAAAACTAAGCGCAAGAGTAGGTATATTACGTTAGATCTAGCGCAGCCAGCCAGTTCCACGAAATGCAAAGTAACTAAATAAAATACCTCGAAATGTCATCAAAAATTATTCTCAAAATCACCAATTACCTCTAAATACGCTACTCGAATAAACAAAATAAAGGTCGAAATTTAATGAAAAATGCTGTAATTTCAATGGGAATAAAGTAAAAGATGAAAAAAATGGTGTATGGTCACTTTTAAATCTTTTAAATTCTTAAGAAAATGGTAGACTACATACAATTTACTCAAAATTTAATAGATAATAAAATTTGGCTAGCTAATGGTTTATTTATTTTTGTGAATTTTCCCATTATAGAAATTCTGCACTTTTTAAGCCTGATTAAAATACCACTGAAATTTAAGAATTGCCATTAATTACTTTTGCTGTTTTGTTAAAAACAAAACCAAATAAATTCCATTCACAATTATTTTTTCATTTACCTCTTTAAAAAAATTTTTAATTGAATTTTGACCTAAATTTTTTAAAATAGCTTATTTGATGAAGTAAGGCAGTCTTACAGCCTTTTAACAAAAAAATTCTTAAGAGCCGATAAGGGAGAAGTGAGGTGAAGGGATAGATACAACATCTATGCTCGAGCAAGGATTCAAACTCAAGACGTCTTGCACCATAGATTGGCACATAACCGACTATGTTACGAAGGCCGACTAGTTACTTGGAAGTAACCTAATTTTTTATGGTAAAGCATACTTTTCCAATTAAAATTTAACTTGTATTTGAAGTTTATTGAATTCTATGGCTGATCTAAAACTCATCTGGGTCAGCAAAGTAAATGGACGCATAGCCTAAGGCGAGTTAAGGACGGATGTTCGGCAAGATAAATGTAGAATCTGTGAAGTTATACACTTCCAAATTTGTCTCCTGTGTTTGATGTAGTTTACACTTTTTTTCTGGCATAAAGATGCAATTGTGACATGAGAAGTTTATGGGGTACCTTTCGGAATTCACATACATCCGTGTGGATTCAGGTTGCAAACATTATTGCAAATTGTAATTGTGGTTTTCCACACGCATACCTAAGTTTCTGACAACTTAACAAACAATAGAGACTTCTCCACCTACACATTTTCACTACTGACGTCACAGTGCAGTATACCAAGGTATTGTTCAAGTTCTTGTTTACTCGGCAACAGGAGCTTGATGTTCCGGGAATTTTGCGATCCAGTGCTTACTAGCTTGCCAGTATCTGACTTGTTGGGACAGCTACTGGTGAGTCAGATTACTGGTTCAGTGCTGGCAGCATAAAGTTACATAGTTTTTAATTAATAAAATCAAAATTTTGCCGTGCATATTATGATAAATCACCACATGACTTGTGTTTGAGAAAATTGTTAAGTACAAGCCACTGTTGCCTAGACTGTATGTGGAAAAGTCGTTAAGAATAGTACTTACTTAAAATTACTTATCAACATCCTAGAAAAATAATACGTACATGTATAGCCTTCTTAAAATAAGTAATCATGAACATCGTCGTCCTTCACATTCGAAAGATTATAACATTTAGGTAAGGGTTTTTGAATTAAAGAAAAGCTGGTGTAATGTATTATTAAAATTTGAAACAATTTTTAAAAGAATGTCAGTATTAATTTTAAATGAAATAAAATAATACCGCTAATTTACAGATTTAGCTAACACTTGAGGCTGCTCACTAATAATTACCACCCATATTATCTATTTCTTTTTACAGGTGTGCATTTTCGCAATAGAACGTCAGTATGTGAAATAATAACCCTCCACGTATATCTGCAACTCTCTCTCTCTCTCTGTCCCTGAAGTCCCACGAGTCTTCTTGCTTACTTCTGATTGTCCTTCACTATGCGGTAGGACTTCCTTAGCTACTGTTGTGACCTACTACCGAATCATCCCCTCCTACATTGCTGTCACTAGTCATCCTCGATGTCAGTCATCCTCATTCGCTGGTCGCATTCGACGTAACAGTCGTCCAACCACTGATGACAACTGCTGGCCCACTGGTCGCCCGTTAATCCCAAGAAACTCGAGCTCCAGCTACTTCAGTTCAAGAGCTTAAGAGCTCAATAACTTCTGGGCTGGGAAAAAAATCAGCCTCATTTACTCGTCAGGCTATTTATGGAATGTTCCAGCCAACCTTGGCCCAAAGAAAAATAAAACATGGTACTTTGCATTGACTTCAGAACCGTCACTGCCCTGACATAATCTGTGGTGCCAGCATACATCAATATTTCAAGATGCCCTGTCCGCTATGAAGAAAACCAGAATTATGACCATGCTAGACCTCAGGAGCATGTATTGACAGATACCAATACCAATATCAGTCATGCCTGCCACTTGCCACAAGATGGCTGTCATGACTCCCAATGGAAGCTGCTTCTAGTTTTTTTTCTATTCATTTTGCATTCGCATGTGCTTATGCTACATTCCAGAGCTTCATGGTCTGCATACTAGAGGGCCTCACTGGTAAATTGATGCTCGCCTAACTCGACGACATTACTGTCTGTTCGGAGTCATTGTCGAAGTAACTGCACCACATATCTCGAACCTTGGTGTGGCTGGCCATGAATGAATGGACTGGTTCCACACCTATGTGCCTCCTGGATGAAACATCCGCCGACTTTCAGGGCCATGGTAACTGTCCTAGCCCTAAACATCACCATATCGTCCAAGAGTACCGAGAACATCGCATGAGGAAGCACCTGAGAAAGTCGTTCAGACTGATCAACTATCTCTGCGAGTTTGTGGAGGAATTTTCAGACATGTCAGCTCCTTACTGGAGCTTATATCACCCCAGAAGCTGTACTGAAAGTCAACTGAAGTTGAAATTGCTTTCATCGAGATAAATGGATGATTCACAACATATCGCACCCTGGCCAGGTACAACTACACCTAGCCATTGATTCTACAGATTGACATCGTCAAGAGGGCTTAGTCCTGTACTAACTCGCCGACAACAACAAACAGTGCATCGTTGACTATGCTAGCGCCAAATTCGGACCCACAGAACGAGGCTACAATGTAAACCACAGAGTGTGCGTCGCTGTCATTTGGGCATTGAAGTGGTACCATCCTTACCTGGAGTACCAGTGCTTCACCCTGCTGATGGACAATCTGTGAAATGTGTGGTTGCATACGATATGTAGGAGTGTCCCAGCACGCTCGCCCGATCGACTCTGCGCTTTCAAGCCTATGGCTTTATTGTTGAGCATGTTCCTGCGAAGGACAACCAACCCTCCAATGCACTGTCGTAGTCGCGATTCCCAGACGGCATCGTCTTTAATTGCCGAGCGTGAGACATCCTACTCCAGACACCACCGACACAAGCAGCATCGATATCAACGAGATCAGTTTATGGCGCCATGAATTCCTATTCACACTTACAAAAATTGACATTCAACAACACAGTTAAATACCTTCGTAAACACCTAAAAACAACTGCTCGCTTCTGTGGCTGTGTTGAGGGTGTGTTCACTCGCGTATCACACTTGTGAGCAAGTGTCTGGCAGAGCAAGAACACACATTCCCTTGTCCATTAGCTGCATACCGCTGGTACGATGAGGCGAGGGTTTTCACGGAGAAGCTCTGCTGCCCTACAACATCTTGGAACAACATCATATTAAGGCCACTTCAGCCTGTGTCATCAGGCTGTTCTCCACCTCAACAGCGAAGATGCTGGTGGCTTGATGACGACACCAGAGGTGTCGAGCTCATGGGTGAAGGTCAGTAGACCTTGTAGTCTGGTTGAATGATGTTGCAAAATGTCTCCTTTGTGTTTAGTTAAAGAAATTTTCAGTTTCAATGTTTCTCTACTTTAAATGGTAAAACATATGTTTTCTATTTAGACATTTCGGACCATAAAACAGGAATAAGAAAACATAAATTTAAAACAGTAATTTGTTTATATATATGTTTCTGAGTAAGGCACAGTACGTTTACACTGACGCAGACCGTTCCGCATCCCCTCTACCGAAGCCCGCACCGCACCACTCATTCGGAACGACCGAGGCGGCAGCCATTGGTGGGTAAGTGCCCCATTTCCTAGGTCCTCGGTGATAACACTTTTACAGTGTGTCACATCACGTGCTCCCGCAACACCCGAGTGAAATAGGGAATGTGGGTTGTACCTATGCATGGTGGTCCAATTTCATGGCCAGGGGTAACCTTAAATTCAGTTTCAAATTCTGTGATACAGTTACGTCAGGCTTAACCTGTAAATTCGCAAAAACACCCTTGCGCCTCGGACACAGCTTGGACTCGCCCACACGGCGAGCTTGACCACGTGGAGTCATTCAAATTATTTTAACATATATTTAATTGTTTTTCTATTTTAAAGTGATGTCAGTGTTTTGTTGTGCTTTCAAAATTAATCTAGAGCTGAAATTTACTTGGTCCCAAAATAGTACGGCATAATACAAAAATTATGTAAATCTTAAAAATTTGAGATATTGAAATATAAACATCCCCTGAAGATGTTTGGGACACTAAACTGCAAGAATAATAATTTAAAATTTACTGACTTTATTCTGTATTTTTTAAGTGCATTTTGTGTTTTGACGAATGTTTGGCGCGTACCTGCTGCCGAGGAAGGAAGTGTGCCAAGCGTTCGACAGTTGGCAATAAGCAGCGTTCGAAGGCGGTCGGCTTCGTGTCGCTCCGGCACCATCTCCTCTTGCCCCCCCCCCCCCCTCAGAACTCCGAAAAACCTGAAATGACGCTCCTGGTGAGCACTGAGCACTGTCGGTGTTTCTCCGATAAGTACACACATAATATTGTAAGATAACATTATTTATTCAAACACTGCATTAAGACAATTGGATGGTATAAGCATCACTAGACTCTGTGCCATTTGTTACATATGTATAAAATATTGTTGAACTTTGAACCAGTTCTACAGAAAGTATTTTAGTCCAACATCATATTGTTATAAATATTGACTTTATATGAATACTGTTATATTTGTAAGCCTTGTTTGAAATGTGAAGAAGTTTTAGCATGATTTATTGTTACCTTATAATTGACACATGCTCTACTGATGCTTAACGTCGTCCAATGATTGCCCTCCTGTACTCCTGTATGTGCACTATGCAAAAACCGACTATCAAACATGAACTTAACTACAGTGACATTCTGAAACACAAAGTGTGTGACAACCTGGTTTGTTTATATCCGGGACAGTGTACCATGCCGTGTGTGACGTGTTCTGCACGGTACCACGAGGGATGTTTATCGGCCGTGGAAACAGTGAAGGCTCACATGGAACTCTTCCATTGCGACATGTGCGAAACGACCGCGGACAGCGAGAAAGCTACGCTGGCACACACACGCAGTGCCAGTGACAGCGCGAAAAAACAGGTAACAGTAAAGTTCACAATGGGAGATGTAAAGGTGCCAGAGACTCACGTACGCGAATGCAGATGCTGCATTGCCATGCGGCAACAGTCGCAATGTTGCGATGTAAGTATTGCAGGCAGGCCGCGCGTGCGGAATGTATCGTCACCTAGGAACCTCAAACAGTAATTGGGATGGGCTTCCTGTACTTCGGCTTCATTGCTGCCACCAATCAACCTTCTTCAGAACTACTGGACTTTCACGAAATTCTTTTAAGGGTAACGCATCCATTGCACAGTGCTATCCCGCAAATCACTGTCACTATGAACCAGAATGTGTCCATGCCGCCCACATTTACGAGCGTCTGGAGTGCTCCCATGACGTCATGCGTGACAGAAACGGTCTTGGAGAACCGACCAGTCATGTCAACATAATTTCAATTCCAAAAAAATTCCAAACGTTACCAACTTTAGCTGGAGGCACATGTGAAGATACTGAGGCATTCCTGGACGACTTCGAGAGCTGACTATGCCGGTATGGCGTGTGTGAAGAGCAGTGGCCCGAGTGCATCGGGAGGCAGCTGACAGGTCAAGCAATTAAGTGGTGGTTGGGCATGACACGGTACGGGATGCCATGGAGCGAGTTTCGGGGACTGTTTGTGTCACCGGAGAAGCATTCACTTTGCCTTAAGCACAGAGCCGGCTGGCGCTGGAACCGCAGGGTGACGTGGCATTAGCCGCGTTCGTGTCGCGCTAGTATCATGTGCTACGGAAGTACCAACCACACCTTAGTGCACGTCAAGTGCTCACCGTCATTGCCGAAACTGTGCGCCCAAAAGTCCATGCTTCATTAGTGCCACTGCTGACCTACGAGCCATTAGAATTTAACAATGCCACCGCACTGTTTGGAAGGGGCACGCTGCAATTGCCCACATCCCTGCGTGGGAGCGAAATTGCGCACCAGCCCACGACAGCTGTACAGTCTACACTGCCGAGGCTGCAGGCAACTGGTAACGAGCAACAGCGCCAAAGGATTGAGAGGTATGAAAGTAAATATTCAAAGGGTAATGTGCATGCCGACAGCAAACCACGCCACCTGCTGGAATACAGCAAGCTGCCCTCGTTCTCTAGTGAATTTTGCCCAGGCAGTCAGTTACACTGGCATAAAGATTGCCCCAATGCCTCTGGAAGAACAAGGCTGGGTGGCAACACTGGCAGGAACCAGTCGGGAAATGGACAGTAGGGGTCGGGGGACCTGACATCACTGCACACCCCAGATCTAATGTAAACATTCAGACACCACAATACGCTCTCCTTCAGCAGATTCATAGTAAACATCATCCTTCAATTAAAATTCTTGTAAGCATAAACAACCTCCGCTGCTATGCATTAGTAGATACAGCGACTTCACATAGCGTCATTCGGCCAAAGTTTTAAGAATCCTAAAACAATCTCATCAATAGACCAGCCTGTTCAGCTAGTTGCTGAAGCCGCGAAGTGCCACGCAGTAGGACGAGCAACCATTGTTGTTCGCATAAGGGACATTGAAACCATTACGACAGCTTTGGTTGCACCGGAGTTAAGGGAGGACACCATCCTGAGCCTGCCTTGGCTCATGGAGCAGAGCACGGTGGTAGAGCACACGGCGAGACATATCCACTTCGGCACCGTCGAGTGCAGAACCGCATATAGTACGGAAGCAAAATCAAGTGTTTGTGGACCAGCAGTTAAGCTTGAGGATATTTCGAACGACGTGCCCCCAGCCTACAGAGAGGCTTTTCAGCATCTATTAGACGAGAGGGGGGAGTTTTTCGCGGCTAACAATATCTTAAAGTGCACTGCAATGACGGAACACTGGATTGATCTAACCAGCCAAAAACCGATTTACAAACCTCCTAGGAGTTATTTGCCACACCAAGCCAAAATCATTAAAGAGCAAATAAAGGAGATGTTAGCTGATGGAGTGATTGAGCCGGCCAATATCCGCTATAATTCCCAAATCACACTAATCCCCGAGAAGGACAGTACATTGGTCTTCTGCGTGGATCTGTGATGCATGAACCTCGCCATAGAAATTTTGGCCCCACCATACATCAGCGCGATAAATGGACTGACAGCAATTGGTCGCGCAAAAGTGTTTACCTCCCTAGATTTGCGCAGTGGTTACTGGCAAGTTCCGGTGCGGCAGGATGACCGGGAGAAAACAGCGTTCACGGCCCCTGATGGCAGCCAGTACCAATTCTGTGCCATGCCATTCGGCCTGAAAGGGGCGCCCGCTACTTTCCAGACGATGATGGTGCAGCTGCTAAATGGCCTGGCGGGAGATTCCATGTTAGCCTATCTCGATGACATACTGATATGGTCCAATACGTGGAAATAACATCTAATCCACCTGTCGCTCGTCCTGGAATGGCTGGCCATCATTGGGCTGACCTGTGCTGTACCTAAATACCACATAGGAAAAGCAGACATAGGGTTTCTAGGCCACATGGTGAGCGAGAAGTGGATCGAACCCAATACCCTACACCTGTGTCTTGTGGAGGAATGCCAGCCACCAGCCACGCACAAACAACTGCACATGTTCTTTGGGTAATTAACTGGTTGCGCGAGCACATCCAGCGATTTGCAACCATAACCGCACCGTTGACAGCACTCTTGTCGCCACAGAAACGGTATATCTGGACCACGGAAGCCGACCAGGCGCTCCGAGACATCAAGACGGTGTTCACACAATGCAAGACCCTAGCCCACTACAACTATCACCGCTCACTGTATCTCCAAATGGATGCAAGCCAGGAGGGGATCTGTGCGGTGGTGTAACAGTACAGGGACAAGGAGTAACAGCACAGAATTGATTTCTCGAGCGCCAAGTTTGGTCCCACGGAGAGGCGATACCATGTCAACGAAAAAGAGTACCTGGCAATCATATGGGAAATGAAATGGTACCGCGCCTACCTATAGTACCAGCGCTTCATTCTTCGTACAGTGAACTGATGTCTTGTATTGTTACAATCCATGCGCAAAACGAGTAGCAAACTTGCCAGATGGTCAATGGCATTACAGTGGTATGACTTCGAGGTGGAACATGTCGCAGATAATGACAACCAGCTGGCCGATGTGTTGTCGCGTGCGACGTGCTCTATCCTCATGTGCGAGATGACACCGACTGCTAAGACCTCATGCCACCCGGTCCACGCCCGGCTGTTGCACAACTGTATCAGCTAGTCACGGCACTGCAAGAGGCCAACATCAACACCATCTACGAGCAAGTTGTGGCTTACAGCGCATAGTGTACCATATGCCAGAGAAAATGCCAAGAGTGCGCAGAAGGGGCTGTAAACCGCTGGCGAGTGATTGAAGGCTGTGTTAAGACACCCCCTCCCCCTTGTGGGACTGGCCCTGGAGACTTTGTGCCCCAATGTGAACGTGAGCACGTTCTCCGCAATGCCCATGACGGGCATTAAGCTGAGAGGTTTCGTCTGTAAAAGATAAAATAATAAAACTATTCTGTAGGTTTGTTTCCATATGATCTGGTTGAAGGGCAACATTAAATACCTAAATAAAAGTCCCAACAGGCAAATATAAAATTAAAAATCTCGCACATTCTGTCACGTGGAGCACTACCAGTTATTCTTGACAGAGCTTGTAAAAGAAACAATAAATAATTAAAAAATTACATTTTCAGCTATAAATGTGACAGGGACGAGGATGGATTAGATGGTTTATGGTGAAAAATTACTAGTGTGCTAAGCGAATGTTCCCAACTAGGCGCCAGCTGGTTAGCAGGGAACCAGCACTCAGATGTTAGGAGTGGTGCTGTCTCAGGGTCGCGTGGCCGACTGCCGGCTTCATAACTCTCCTCGTCCTCCGCCGTTATATACTTATGCTCGGGGAGTGATATGGCCCTCCCCACGCTCATATACACACACAAATAAAGCACTCGACAGGAATTTGGGACACCTGTACACCCAAGGAATATATATACTCACGTTGTTGGGTTGTAGGGTCCCACACCATGAAGCTGTGTGAAGCGGCGAAGTCAATAAATAACACAAACGTATAGACGAGGTGTTATTATTAACTCACATCGTTCTCCAGTACACAAATACAAACGCTGGCGATGTTCGAAGCGGTCCCGGACCTATCCACTCCGATAGGCGAAGCTCGGCAAAATCGCACATGGTGGGAATCGAAAATTACAGCATGAAAAGCCCTTGGGCGCGAATCGAGTCGACAGAGGTGCGAGTTTAATCCGGGAACTGAAGTTAATAGTTAAAGAAGGTTCCTGACTCTAATAAAACTATTGCACATTAAATGATTAGACAATGAAAAGAGATGCTGGTGCCCGGGCGTAAGGAGCCGAACCGCGTCTACACACTGCCAGTCGTCAACTGCCGAAGCCTTGGCGGGCTCAGGGCGATCACGCCGCTGATCGCGCCAGAACTTCTTAACATGCAAAAACACTTACAAACATACGAACAAAAGCACTGAAAAAATTGAATAAAATTTATACTTTCTGATTAGTGTCCAAAAGATTGTTTGGAATGTTCATATTTATATTTTGAAGAATTTTGTGTCAACCAATATTTTACATTACATGAATTTAAATTATGTTAAGAACAGAATTACCTTATTATAATTAAATGAATAATTTTGGAACAATATTATTAATAATAAGAGCAATTTAACAATTTTAGGATTTAAAGAAATTACGCCGCAGAGATTGCCGGCTGATCAAGTCAATCTTTACAATTGGTGCAGGGTTGTTTCTACGGGGTTTTCAGGTTAGGCCCAACAAATCTTTTTGGGCTATTGAATTTATGTAGAGAAGGTTACCCCTGGCCTTTTACGTCCCTAAATTACTTGGCACAAATGCCCCTGTTGACCTCACATTAACAAGACACTTGTACTAAAGGTAAAAGGTTCCTGTGGTGTTTTGCTATATTTAGGCTTAACGGGGCACAGTCCTACCAATGGCCCATGGTTTAAGAGGACTCAGCTATACATGGGGGCTGCGTTCGGCGGCGGGGGCGGCATGGCCTCTTGTGACCACGCAGCCTGGCACGTCCCCATATGTAGCGGCAGTACTGAGCGCCGGACGTGTTCCCTCAGTGCGTGGTGCACACGACGGGCTGTTCTGAAGGGCATGCAGCTTGGTCCACGTCAAACGGACCCTCCCACTGGAGCACCTTCTTCTTTCTTTGTCTGATCATTTAGCGTACAATAGTTGCATCTAGTCTTGGAACCTTTATATAATTAACTTCAGTGCCCTGTAAACCCCTCACCCCTGTCGACTCGATTCGTGCCCAGGGGCTTCTAATGTCATATATTTTCCATTCCCGTTACGTGGGATTTCAGTAGTTTTGCCTATCGGACGGGCTAGGTCCGAGACCGCTTAAGACATCACTAGTGCTTGTGCTTGTATGCTGGAGGACGATGTACGTGTCAATAATAATGCCTTGCCTTTTTTTTTTGTGTTAACTAATGACTTCGCCGCTTCTCGGCAATTAACCCGACAACCATGTATATCCTTGGGTGTGCAGGTGCCCCAAAT
This sequence comes from Medauroidea extradentata, assembly GCA_003012365.1. Lineage (NCBI taxonomy): Eukaryota > Metazoa > Arthropoda > Insecta > Phasmatodea > Phasmatidae > Medauroidea > Medauroidea extradentata. Next base: position 85,085 of record PNEQ01047199.1, read on the forward strand.
TCCTGTCGAGTGTTTATTTTTGTGTGTATGAGCATGGGGAGAGCCATAATACTCCTCGAGCGTAAGTATACAGTGGATGTGGACGAGGAGAGTTACAAAGACAGCTGGCGTCCGCACGACCCTGAGAAAGCACCACTCTCAACATCTGAGTGCCAGTTCTTCTCTAACTGACTGGCGCCTAGTCGGGAACATTCGTATATAACGTAAGTATATTTATCGTATACCATCTCCTCCACCCTCGTCCCCATCAATATTTACCTACTCTTGCTTACGCCACTTACCGACACCATAGGCGCTTATGAAAACTAACTTGGATCTACTCGATAGCAAAGCTATTATTTTTAACTGGTCAAGAATGTCACGAGATAAAGATCTACCAGCCCTCAAGATCTCTAGTTATTCAACTCCATCTCGTCGCCGGATCCACTCAGATCACTGTCTACATGACACTGAGGAATAAAATGTGATTAATTTTTTTGTCACAGTCCTAGTCATTTTGTGGAAGATTATTCTTGTTTTGTCTTTGACTTAGTAAGATTTCACAGCTGAAAATGTGTTGTTATCGGAATTGCTTGTATTATAGAAGAAAACATTTAAACCCGATAATGTAGGCCTATTTGCAAATTTGTATTGGAATGCATTTTCAAACATAAAATTTTGTTATTCAATATTTTACATGTAGACACATATTGCAACGATTCTTAAATTTTGTAGGGCAGGAAAGTGTATAGATTTTGCTCGAATGTGTTTACTAAAACAATATTACATAATACCTATAGGTTGACCCAAAAATACCCTCTGATACTTACACAGGTTGTAGTATGCAGCAAAAGAAGACGAAAACATGATGTGCACTATCCACCTAAACTCTTATTAAGGGTGTTATAACCAGTTAAAGATGAACGTTTAAAACTGTATTTGCCCAAAATATGAGAAACTGCACCACATACAAAAACAATATTGTCAAAATTGCTTAATGCTATTGGGATTGTTGAACCAACAGCCATGGTGCATGATACCTTCTACCCATAGGAAATTAGTAGGGGTGGCTACCCCCTAATTGCATACAACTTTTTTACTGTCAGGTTTTCCATACATTTGAAGGTGGTTTATTGAGTAATGTTACCTGTGTAACAAAAATAATGTGCTTCTGTTGCAACTGTCTAGGAGCTATCATTTTCGTTAAAATCATAAATTAAGCTGCAGCTGCAGTTCCAGAAACAACTATTAATAAGTGTCATGTCGATGTTCGACACTGTAGTGCAAACATCTAATTTCACATGCACGAAGTATTGCGTATGATCGTAGGCAAATAACCACTTGGTTATGGTGTAGTACATGTATTGTCCAGGAACACCATGTTTCAGAACTACCCTTCACAGCGGGTGCTCTACCCTATGCCGCACAGACTCACACATTCGTTGGAACACCCCTGGTTGTTGCCGGATTGCTTTGCAGGCATGCAACATGTGTTTCCTTAGTGTATCCACATTATGTGTGGGGGCTGCATACACCATGGACTTAACATGTCCCTACAGCCAAAAGTCTAAAGGGTTAAGATCAGGGGAACAGAAAAGCCAATGTATCCCCCCCCCCGACCCATCCATCGCTCATGAAAGGCCTGTGTTAGCTGTCGCGGTATCTATATCTGAAAATGGGCTGCTGCCCCGTCATTCATGAACCACAAGTGGGACATCCTCTAGCAACAAAGGTTATTTGCTCCGTAGAATGTTACGATACCTAATACCATTCATTGTGTTGTGTAGAATGTAGGGACCTAAGAGTCCATCTTTGTAAATATGACGTGAGCCAGGTCAGCCGTTTTCGTGCCGCACATCACTGCAGCACCAGGTATGCGCGGAACCTTGCTCAGTAACACACCAGCCATCCACCCGACAGTCAACAAGTGACACCCCCTACACATACTCTCCTATGCATTTTTGCGCACGGCTTCGTCAGAGTGGCCAACCCGACAACCGGCGTATTTCCCATGGAAACTTTTACACTCCAAACTAAAACTGTCCTTCCAGACTTTATTTACAACATAGTCAAATAACTTTATTAATCTCAGTAATTTTAAGGAGCAATCTGGACAGAGGACTCCATCACGATTGTGTAACACAATTTTTCCATGTCACTTAAATGCCAGTGTTTAGCGTATTCTTTGTCAAGTGCAAGTGTTTACGTTATTTTTCAGCAGGACTTATTATTTTAATCATGCTGCATGCATAACCACACAATGTAAAAACCATTGTATAAAACTAATGCGACCATTCCACCTTCATTAAGGGAATTTCAACTTCCCTTCCCCGACTTCCGGGCAGCCACGCGCTGAGCGGAGGATGAGGAGGAAGTTAGTCTTCAACTAGCAGGTCTACAGAGCGGTCACGAGCGCGCGTCCAATGTCGTGGTCCCAGGGGACTTCAACTTACTTAATCAATCAGGTAGAGTGCAGTAGTGTTTCTCAGTTAATCTTCGGGAACCTTTCTCTTAATTCGTGCCCCGGGACACTGTTCGCATGGAAGACCTTGCTGCCGCACCTTAACTTTCATACTTTAATTTTTACCACGTACTCAACGCACCCTTTTACAGTTTAAGCTAATGGGCGGCTATAGAGCCAGTGACTGTGCTCGTTGAGGAAAAGCTCATTTCATCTTCACAGTATCGAGCGATTAAAATGCTCTCCTTTAGCCACGAACTCGTGTGTGTGATTTTAGTGTAATTTCTTCATACCCCGCGTCAAGGGGGAACTTAAGGCCGGCGACCTTAATCCGCCACCATCATATTACTTTATGTACTTTTATGGACATTTATTCAATTATTTAAATTTACCCTTTCTCATGCTATGAGATGCGCATATGATTTTTATGGAATTCAGGTTATCTGAATCCCCACGTGGTACTTAGCGCACCACGAGGACGACACTGTCTCCAACCACCCTCCCCATTCATAACAGGCCATCATGGGATGGGGCTCGCCTCGATCCTACACCCATTTCATCTCTTCAAGAGTCTCGTGCTAGCCCGAGTGAACTGATTAGCTTGCGCCCAGAAACTTTCATTTCAGTCTCTCAGCCTTAAATTCACCATCACCACCACAACCTGTGATCCCGGTCTGGTCAAATGCCTGCCCAAACGTTGATACTAAATCTGTGCTGGCGTCTTCTGTCGTCAGTTGCATGCGGTTTGTGTCGGCCCATACACGATTATTATGGAAATTGACGATACCGTCTCTCGTGAAACCCGCAGTGAAATGAAGACCATGTGCACACATTTTGAGAAACGTCTGGCAGAATTGCAGTCTAGCTGCCCGATCGTGTGGCAGCAGAGTCTGGACATGCTGCACATGGTAGGGATACAGTAACTGTTCATGGAGGACCTTCCACACTATGGATTTTGCAGCACCTTCAGCTACAGCTGTCTGTCAGACACTCGTTCCGAGATTCGCCTTCACATGTTCTAATACCCATTCTTCCATTATCCGGTGTGCGAGTTGTTTGAGGTCTCCCACGATCCCGTGTTCGTGGTGCAAAAGATCCAGTTTCGGAAAGATGCTGGAACAGGGTACTAAACATCTTTTCTGATAGTGTTCGGCATCCTGGATATTTGGCTGCCTACTCGATACATGCCTGTCGGTTGCTTCCATGTGCCTGCCCGTAGCAGTAGTACTGCATGTCCGCCATATCTTGTGTCGAATAGTAGACCTCCATTATGAGCTGCAACCTGAAGATAAGTATACGAACACACATTACAGTTCAGCGGTGCCACTACACTGCAAGCCCCATTTGAACACTACACGGGTACACAAAATCGAATGAACATACCTGACTGACAGAGCATGTATGTACTGTAGCAAGCTGTGACACTTGTAACGATTCTTGTATTGTGTTCGTGCTTCATACACACGCAAACATGATGTGCTACATGGTCTCAAACGTCTCGTGTCCACATTCGTTACATGCAAAAGAGCTCGGTGTGCAAGATATGCTCCTCGTACGAACTAACACTACAACTCGTGAGACATTACATTTACGACGAAATGTAACTCTTAATGATATTAGGATCTTCAAATCAACAACAATTAAATGCTGCTTGATACCTTCCATGCTTATGAAAATAGCAGGGGTGGCTACCCTTTAATTAACTTACCAGCAGAAATTCCAAGCGTTTGAAGATGGTTTGTTGAGTACTGTTACCTGTCCAACAAAAAATGTGCTAGTGTGTTGCATCTTTCTAGGACGCTTCGTTTACATGCGAATGCAAATCACAAATGAAGTATCAGTAAAAGTCCCAGTAGCTATACAGTGACACAGTCTGTCCATAACACAAACAAAAGCCATAAAAAGACATTGCGTTGCAATACACAAAACTTTACGAGCGTTTTTCCAACTCACGATATCACTATTAATAGTAGCTTCTGGGACTACCACTGCAGCTTCATTTGAACGAATCCTAGACAGCTGCAACAGGAGCACCATTTTTGTTACACAGGTAACTTTACCCAACAAACCACCTTCAAATGTATGGAAAACTTGACTGTAAAAAAGTTATATGCAATTAGGGGGTTGTCACATACTATGAAGAAAATTTTAAGGGCATTCCTTAATTTTTTTGTAGGCCTACAGTATACATTACTGGTATGCAATTGTAATGCTATATATGTGTATTGTACCAGTACAGAAGGATATTCTGCACTGTTATAACCAGTTCAAATATTACAGGTTTATCATATCGGTGACTGAAATCACTGCTTCTGCAGATATTGCCATATTTAAACAGAAAAGCCGTCAAGATACTACTCTTCGGATTTATGTCTGCAAGTACGCATACAACAATGAGTAGATTTAATCACGTTTCCAACACTACCGAGTAGGATAGTATTGTACCTACTACGTTTTCATAAGCGCCCCGTGAACTTCTTCAAGTTTCTAGATTCTTCTGACCGCTTTGTTACATCGCCTTTGTCTATGTTTGTGACCTCTTTGTTAGGGTGTGGTCATGACGTTCGCGGGGTTTTTGCCTTCATTTTCTTTTCAGCTTCCTTTGTGGTAGGCACGGTTCTTGTACGACCGTGGTGGTATTGCCTATTGGCGAAGTGAATGTTAGTTGAGGGTTTTGATTATTGATTATTCTGGATTGTAGCGTATTGTCGTAAATAGTAAAGTGTGCTCAAATACAGTGTGTATTTGGTTGGTTTCTTTTTTGCATAATTTTTAATTGAGGAAGAAGCTAAATGGCATCAAATCGAGAGTTTGTAGTGAGTCATCTTAATGCGGTATGTATAGGTATTATAAACTTGTTTAGTTTGCTCTAAAAATAACTTTAAAATGTGTAACACTACTGGTGTTGTAAAAGTGTTGGTTGGCCCTAGTGGAATATAACATGCTGCTTTTCTTCTAAGTCTGTATAGTACCTTCGCCCCCCCCCCCCCTTTTTTTTTCTACTAAGTTGAAACGGGATTTATCACTCAGTAATCGTGCCGGACAGTTGGTGAACTGGTTTTCTCTGGGATCTCCCTTTCCACCAACCCACCCTTTGTTCGTGAGCTGCTTCTTCCCACCTGCGCGTCTTTGGTTTTTCTCGGAAAATCGTGTAGTACATGGTTAAAATGTATTTTTGTTGAAACGATTTTTACTTTGAATTATTAAAGTTTTGCATTTAATCTATCTCTAAAAGCTATAATGGCAATTCGCCCTATTAGTAATTTAGAATTTAATTTAATTACAGTACGCGAGTTATATATGCCCAAACACAGCACCGAATGTTAATGACATAGGAAATTTACATAATAGTGGTTTTACTCTGTATAACTAAACAGTTTAAGTTACCTAGGCCTACTTGGACATTTTTGTAAAGTAGTAAGTTATTAACAATGTTTGTATGAACAATATTGCACCTAGAAAGTTTTGGAAAACTGCGCGGTTTTTTCTCTTATTACTCTACCAGCACAACTATATCCCTGGGACAAACTTAGAATTTAGGCAGTTCTCTGGGATGGCCTCGGGAAGTGCAGTTTGTCCTCTTTATATATGCTATAGGAAATGTTTGCCCATAATTGTTTAACACTTGAAATGTTAAGCATAGATTTTTTAAGATTGATTGATTATTGTACACTTGCCTGTAGAAAGTCCCCTGGATCTTTTAAGGATGATGAAAAATGTTCAACCTTGCTAGGTTACACTTGTTGGTATCATGCCAAGAACTTCACTTACGGGCACGGTTTACAGCAATTGTCATCCCTGTGTTTTTGTTTTTTATTCGTACCAGATTTTTTTCCCCTTATTTTAGACACAAAATGTGACCAAAATTTGCTCTTATTAAAATTTTTGATCTCATAGTTTTTGCGTGATGGCTTGTTAAAGTCGAAATTTGCATGTTACCGTTTTAAGGATTACACTAAAACCAAACTGAAAATTTCACAGTGGATACAGACTTCGCAGGCTACAATTTGATGTACATAAAAACAAATATTAAAAACTTTGTGTTTTTAAATAAATTTGCTGAAATTTAAAATAATTTTAAAAGTTCAGTATTTTTTTTTTTTAATTCAAAAATATTTTATTTTGAGGTTTAACACAGCTGAACTTGTAGCCTATAACATCGTTATTAACTGTGAATTTTTTTCAGTTTGACAACCTTGAAATGAAAATATGCAAATGTTGGCTTTAAGGGCGTGGTCTACCACAATTTTCATCACCATTATTTTATTTTTTATTTGTACCAGATATTCGTTTTCTTATTTTAGACACAAAATGTGACTAAATTTGGCTCTTATGAAATTTTTTTATCCCTCATAGTTTAGCGTAATGGCTTGTTAGTCATATTTAGCATGTTTCCGTTTTAACGACTACACTAAAACCAACTAATTAAACAAACTCAAAAAATCACAGTGGATAAAGACATTGCAGGCTACAATGACATGCTCATAAAATTAAAGAATACAAATTATTTGTATTTTTAAAAAAATTATTGAATTTTTAAAATTTTTATTTTTAGTTTTAGTATTTTTTTAAAATTCAATTAATTTTTATTCTTTAATTTTATGAGCATGTCATTGTAGCCTGCAATGTCTTTATCCACTGTGATTTTTTTTTAGTTTGGTATATTAGATGGTTTAAGTGTAGTCGTTAAAACGGAAACACGCAAAATATGACTTTAACAAGCCATTACGCGAAAACTATGAGAGATAAAAAAATTTCATAAGAGCCAAATTTCGTCACATTTTATGTCTAAAATAAGAAAAAAATATCTGGTACAAATAAAAAATATAAAAATGGTGATAAAAATTACGGTAGACCGTGCCCGTAACTAGCTATTATGCGAAAACTATGCAAGATAAAAAAATTTCATAACAGCATAATTTAGTCACATTTTGTGTCTAAAACAAGAAAAAAATATCTGGAATGAATATAAAAATAAAAGCATGGTGATGAAAATAGCTGTCTACTGCGCCCTTATAACCTTTTATGGATGTCGTCATACTCAGTTTTTAAAGATGTACTTTTTTTTTTGTGTACATGTTTATCTGCTACTGCTAGTTTGTGTATACAGATTTTTCAACTCGGCTAGCTAACGTACAGATATTTGTGCAATTAGAATGGTTGGAGTGAAGTTAAATGGAGGTATTGACCAGGATGTGTGAGTTTCCTGTACATTTTTGTGGGAATTTTTTCTTTAATTATGAGCACACCTAGAAATGGAATGCTGTTGTTGGTTTCTGTTTCGTAAGTAAATTTGATTGATGACCTTAGCGAGTTGAGTTCTTTGTTTGAGGCTTGTGTTGTTATCCAGCTTGGTCTTGTGATAGTTTCTGCTACAGGCACATTAGTGAATAGATTTTGAAAATCAGAGCTAACTAGGATGTTGGCTGGTGATACTGCTGACATTTTGACTATGAATATCAGGGTGTCCATCCGCCTGGAAAATCTGGAATTGTCAGGGAAATTGTGGCCACGTGAAAATATCAGGGAAACCTCAAAGTCGATGACGGACTGCTACAGGCCTAGAGAATGTTGCTGCAGTGAAAGGTTCAGTTCAATATCTTCTTGACGTTCCGCAAGAAAGCACGTGGTAGCCTTACATTTATCTGATCAAAGTGTGAGAAGAATCTTGGATTGAGATTTGAAACTGCATCGACCTTGGGGTTTCTGTTTCAAAGCAGAACCTGTCGCTGGAAACTTGGAAACCCATGAATAAAGAATTTTCGAATCGCGAACAGGGTCCCACCGTCACAGTGCGAAGTTTATGGGGAAGGCATGTTGAGTATTGGTGGTCCGCCATTTTGAATAAACTGCTCCACGACACGTGCGATGTTCACCTGACCAAGCCACGGTGTACACTGAAAACTGCACGTATGCAGCTGTTCAAGAACGCGCTCCCCACCACTTTACGATGTTGCTGTCCACTACACGCTGCGTCTCAAATCTGGGAGTTCTTTCTGCCGCATCCTGTACAATCTTCAGCATGAATTTAGTGTCTCTTAGGAATGGAGAGTTGCATGAGCTGGTTATGGGTCACAAAGGCATGCCTGGTTTTTGTATTTTTGGGGAGTCCATATATGTGAGGTGCTGTGTGCTGCGAGTGATTTTCTTGTACTCTCTGAAGTGTACATATTTTGGATTATTTTTCAGAGTTTGGGTTAACTTTGCATTCTATGCTGGCAGTAGGATCTTTGTTAAGCTGCACATATTTGTCAGTGGTAATCAGGTAGAGATATTTTCTTTTCATAATCGCTTTATCTAGGATGACAGTAGCTGTTCCTTTGTCGACAGGAAGGATAACAACATTAGTGTCAGCATTAAGTGTTTTGATGGCTTAAAGTTCATCAGGGAAGATGATTGGTTTCAGTGGGCAAGATGAGGTGATCACAGTTCGCACACACCAGAGGAACTCATCCTGTTCGACTGCTGAAAGTTTGTATGTGGCACTTTCGAATGAAGAAACTATGTGTAGGATAGGAGTCGCGGAGCGATGCAGAAATTCAGCCCTTTCTGTAGAACGGATTTCTACAATAATTCAATGTTTTGATCGACATAAGTCACAACAGTGTTGATGGGTTGTTGAAATTCTGGCTTTTTCTCTTCTTTTTGTGTTCGAGAGGTAAGCAAGTTTTTATTTTTGATTATCTTAGCATTTCTGTGGCTTCTTCTCAATAGAGTTTGAGATGGATTGGTCAGGACAGATTGGATACTAAGCTGATGTTCCACTATCTCATTATTTAACTGTACTTTATGGCAGTGGTAAAAGGCAACTCTCTGTCATTTAAGAGGCCTTTGTTAGCTTTAGTGGATATTTTGCGAGCTTGTTTGCTGTTACCTGGACATTTTATTGTATATCCTTTTAGAATAACATTATTACTGCGGCATTTACAGAGAAAGGTCAAGTTGTTTCAGCACTGGGTCAGAAGGATCATTTTCTTTTCTAGTTTGTGAATAGAAAGAAGTGTATCAGTTCCATACTGTGCATTGATATTACTTTTGAATGGTTCTCGCAATGGGGGAAAGTTACGAACTATAGAAGTATTTTGGACATACGCCATTGCAGCAAATGTTGTGTCACAGAAAACCAGAGAATGCACACAAACAAACAAGTAAACAAACAAAGAACCTTTGTTTGCATATGGCAAATATAGGTAAACGTACAGAATCCCACAAGGAGATACAAGAAAAATAAATCAACACAAACTAACACCCCAGAACAGAAAAAAATTAACCAAGGAAAATTAAATAAATAACACACATTATTCCACGAAAGGAATTCTGTCTGCCATCGAAAAAGTACAGAAATTAATATAAAGGGGGTATTGCCTATTTTTTATGTAAATTACTATTTAAAAGTACGTTTAATTTAATGAATAACAATACCACATTTTTATACTTTACTTGCATCTGTATAACTCGAGAAAAACGCGAATAACAAAATGTGTTTATTTTAGCTCAGTAAAAACGAGTGCCGCCATGTTGATGTCCTTGTGACGTCATTGGACTTATGTCTGTTTACTCTTTAACTCTACAGCTACTTACGTTCCTTTTGTGAAATTGTGTTAGATCTAGTTGTTTGTGTGGTTAGAATGTGAATGGCTAGGTCGCTGAATAGTTATAAGTGTGTATTGTTGTTTCTTTATGAAGCAGTGCAATTAAATTAATTCCAAATACAATATTTACTACATCGCAGTGTGACAATACAAGACGAACTGTGTGGTCTCCAGAAAAAACGAAACCTGAAACATTCTGCTATTAGCAACAAAAATATGCATGCAACCTTCATACAATTGACTTTAAGTAAACCAAAATGTGTTATTCTTGAGTGGATTTTACACAATAAAATGGACTCATAGTAAGTTATCATCACTCCAGAATTTGGATTAAACTAACCTAAACTCAAACCTACCAAACGTCGCAGTGTGCGAGAGCTAAATTTAAATGGTTTTCCTTGGTACCACCCCCATTACAACAAACAGACAAAACAAAAACTAACAACAAAAATAGCTGGTTCTAGACAACACAGCCGAAACACAAGACACCTTGAGGAAAGCGATCGAATGTAAAAAAAAACAGTAGAAAACGCAGAAGAACACAGTGGTCTCCTTGCGACAAAACAAATTGTGACGTTTCTGAGACTGCAATGTCTCTGTCATCAGGCACACACTCAGTCCGAGGGGGCTCTAGAAAACAATGGTGTTTATTTATATACTCTGTACCCCCTCGTCTGTCCTGACCAATAGGAAAGAGCCACGCCCTGATTGGCTGCGCGGGTAAGAGTCTGCTGGCTAAGTGCATTTCTGTTACTAACTATGAATGCTGATTATTTGATTTTCCTTTCAATTTTGTTTGTTTCCTGTGTTAGTGGCATTGAATTTTCCCAGAGTAATTTATGGCTATTGTCCCAGACATGTTCTGCTAGTTTAGAGTTTTGAACTTCACCTTTCTTTACGTTATATTTGTTTTTTTGTACATGTAGAAAGTGGCCTGCAGGTCCCTCTAATGTATACGTATACAGCTACATTCACAGTGGATCAGATGCACATAGTTTTGAGTTTGTCACTTGTTTGATATTGACTTTGGTTTTACTTTTGTAACCATGTGTTTTATGGAATTGTCATATTTGAAAGCTGTTCAGTCCATATTTGTTACCCAATAGTCTTTTTTTTTTTTTCAGAGAGGCCATGAACATACGGGACAAAAACAAATCTGCACATACAAACGAGCAGTAGCAGATGAACATGTGTGCTTAAAAAATGAACTGCTGGCAAATGGTCATCCCGTTAATATCGTAATACAAAATATAAAACAAGCATTACAGATATAGGCTTAAATGAACAAAAAGAAATTGTGGGAACTCTGGTTATCCCATATGTTTGTCGCCTCTCAGAAAAAATAAGACTGTTGGGTAATAAATATTGACTCCAAGCAACTTTCAAATCAGACAATTCCATAAAACACATTGTTACAAAAGTGAAACCAAAGTCAGGCAATTCAAAATGGTAGCTAAAGTTTACATACATAGAGAAAGATATCCAATTGAATCTAACATGTTCACCGGTGTGGAAAGTAACCATTTGTATAGCTCATAGGAATTGTTAGTGCAAAATGTCTTTAACTTGTTGTCTTCCTGCCAGGATCATATAGACTTCTGTGGCGGGACATCAGAATGATGCCTGTTGGCCAGGCAGGTTTCCTTGGGATCTCATGTTTCTCCTTTCTTGCATTTCGACGCTGCACCATACACACGTCATTCGCCCTCAGTTGGCTCTCCAAGGCCATAGCTGTTAAGAGCCACCCATATCTCTTAACTCACTTATGTGCTTTGCGAAACACTAATTGACAGTTAAGGGGCCCGCCTCGTGGCACATGTGTTTGTGAGAGTGAGGTATGGTGCTAAGGGCGACGTCGTATGGGCCATACAACGGTGCGTCGCCTCTACGCTTAAGGCGTGCAGTCTTCGCAAAAAAACAAATTTCCTATGGGACTTTAAGTGGTGACCCTATTGTTTTATTTACGAAATCACTTTACTAAAGTCCAATGCACTACCCTTAAGTGGTTTCACATGTATTCTGCTAGTATATTTTCCGTTATAGCAGCCTCAAAACCCCGTTTTAACCCATTTTGACGCACCCTAAAATTGGATTTCTATTACATGTGTTGTCTTGAAAGTACTTAAGGGCAGTTGTGTGAAGTGTGTGTTCTTTTTGTAGAGAAACGGCGTGAACACACGTGCATTAGTTTCGGTGTAAAACTTTTTCCTTCAAACCCCCTGCAGTGTGATTTTATAGCAACGAGGCGGGCCCCTTAAGTGGTGTGCTGTAGTCCTTACACTGTTTCAACATTGTATACCTAGTATGACATCCGTGAGAACTTAACCTTTCTTACCTTAATTCACTACTACTAAAGGGAAGTCTGTGGTTCACAGCACACAGCTCGGTTCACTCACCGGCCAACACTATGTTTGTCGCAGTTCTCCCAAAAAGTTAGCTTTGTAATCAGCCACTCGCCCATCAGCTAATCTTGGTCTTAAGTAAATGTAATGTCTGTGCACGTCATCCCAATTGTATTTTGTATTGTTATCATCATCATTGTATAACTCAGAATATTCTGAATTGTATGTTGACAACAGATAAATTATTGGCATAAAACTTTTATCTAACATTTGGGAACTAATCGATGATACATGTGTAGAGATGGTGGTGTACCATGGATAATGTATGTTCAATGTATGCTAGGTTTCTCAAGCCGTCAATGTACTTTTTACAGAACTGAAGTTTTCATTGGGTTATTGGCTTATCGTTTATGTGATAAGTTATTTACCTATTTCACTGGACCAATGATAATTGTGATTTATTAATTTAAGGGAAAGTGTTAAGACAATTTTAATATATTTTCAGTCTTTGAACCATAAAATTATTCATATTGTATTACCACAATTTTCTCTTCGACAAAGCATAGGATATATTCTTGGTGAACTGCTTGGCATAAATAATAATGGAATATTTCATTAATTTGTCATGCGGAATCATTACAAGAGAATTATATGTTAACTTTCAAGAATTCTCTTGCAATGATTCTGCATGGCAAATTAATTAAAGACACCATTATTAATTATGTCAAGCAGTTCACTAAGAATGTATCCTATGCTTTGTCTAAGAGAAATTTTTGATAGTAAAATTTGAATGAATGTTAGGGCTCAAAAACTGAAAATGCAGTAAAATTGCCTAACATTCCCCTGTAAAGTATTTGATTCTTCACCAGTACAATTAATTAAGGTATACGTGAAATTACATCATTCAATATTAGATGAGGAAGGTAGTACAGTACATTTGCTCAAAAAAATTCTCCAGATTTTCCACTATCTCTGTACATAACAAAATGATAAACATGTAAACTACATAGAAACAATAGACCAGGGGCGACCAACATTTTCAGCATTATGGCCCAAACGTCTAACCAAATCATGCCACAGGCCACAATAAATATTTTTCACAATGACTGTTTTTTATGAGCTCAGCATTTATGTAATTTTCTGTAATAGATGTAGCAGATTTATTTTATGAAATATTAATTTCTAGTGTATTCTCATTTTATTATCCTATCGAAGATCAAACACGGCCTTCACAGTATGTATGCCAATTATGAAATATTTATTTCAATATATTTGTGCAAATGCTTCAGATTTGGCGAGCCGGTACTTGGCCAGCAGGCATAGGGTTGGCCTTCCCTGGTATAGATCTACTTACAAAAACTCACCACCAAGGGAGATGAAAGTTTCGGCTTTTATTCCTTCCCCCCCCCCCCTGCTCACTTCTTCTGCACTTCTCAATAAATTGCAAACTCACAAATCACACCTATCAACACACATTGAATAAAGCCGGATTCACAATCACACTTCACGTATGTTAAGTATTAGTGATAGGATTCACAACAGAATTTAATCTTCACATTCGTTGAAAATATTTATTTCATTACAAAATGTTGGTAATAGGTTATCGTAATTTGTTTTTATTCTTTGTAGCGAATTAAATAATTTATGACCACGAGATAAATGATTTCTCAATATAAATTAATATTCAATTGAATCTTACGTGTGCTATGCTGCATTCTCAACCACCACTTAGCACACGTACGCACAAAGTAGAAAATTTATCAACTCTACTACGTACGCACGCACGTTACGCGAGGTTGTGAATGCTAGCTTGTACAATCTGTGTTTCTACTTTTACACGTACGTACGCTAAGTGGTGGTTGTGAATCTAGCTTAAGTTTGTAAATGAAACTGAACACATTACGTAGGTTTGAAATGTCTTGGCTGACCTTATGTGTTTCATTTGCTCCAAGAATTGTACACCTTATAGAGCTTTGATGACAGTGTAGACATTTTTTTTGGGGTTGGGGAAGGTGGGCTCCGGACCTACCCCTTTGTTACACCACTGGCTATTGTGAACATTTCAATAGTTAAGTGTGCAAAACATGTTTTAAAAATTTTAACTGCATTAGGTTTATATTTCAACATCCTTAATGTTTATTTTGTGGATTTACACCAGCTCCCTTTGTGAATAGTTTTGCTGTGTATTGCTTTTTTCGTCGATTATTTTTTTTGGGGGGGGGGGTGGTTGTGTGTACAGTAACATAATTTGTATAATTTAGTGTAGCAATGGCCCTGGTATTGTTCGAAAAGCTACAGACAAAACTGTTGTTTTTTTGTGCGCATGCTAGCCTTACTGTTTATCGCTGCTCAGCTCAATTTACACTAACATGAATTGCTCAATGTTTGCTTTAGTAGGGAAATTAGTACTGTATTTTAAACAAAACCTTACCATCACAGTTTATAGTTATCAGTTGTGGTAGTTATTGACAAATTTCATCTAACACAATTAGTCTTTTAGTTGCGAGCAGAAATGTATGAAATGTATGTCAGCCTTTGCAAGTAGTTTCTATCACACACAACACTCGTATCAATTTGTTTTGCTACCACGTAGGACATAGGTTCTTTTTATTGAATTCCCCCTTTTGAGACTAATGTGTAGGTATAACTCCGTACGTTGAAAAATTAATACTGATTTAGTCTGAATCTTATGGGCATTTAGTTAAATGCTCATTAACAGTAGGCCTATATGATAATATCTTTAAGAAAAGTTTAAAAATACCATTAATCCACATGACATTAGTAGGCTAGTTTGTTTGGGTCAACAAGTCTAACGACCACCTGTCAGTAAAAAATCTAGATGTAAATCTCGACTCTTGTAACTGGCCAAATCATTTCGTAACATTTTCATTTTTTTTTTAACCACATTGCAGTTCCCCATACATTTTGAAAGTATTTTTATTGAAGGATACTAAAAATTATTAGTTATTCAAATTCCATATTTCTGGCGGAGTCACCGAGATTTGTGCATGTGGGAATCATGCCATATGATAATGCTGGTCTGTGGGTTTTAGTAGGGATTTCCAATTTCCCTCTGCCCCTTGATTCTAGCACTGGTCCGTTCTCACCTCTTATCATCAGCTCTGAACGTCTGTAAAGGCAACCGCCTGCCTGCCTTGGAAACAGTGTTGCAGTGTGCTAGCAGAATTCTTTTTTTTTTTTTTTTTTTGTGTATAAGAAACTTATCAACGTGTTTCTAGTGTGTGCATTTACGAAAAGAACTAACGCTTCAAATTATATCGGAAAGGTAGTTTCAAAATATCACGCTAATTAGAAAGACCATTTAATGTGCTGAGCAGATCCTCTACCTTTGGCACCAGATATCAATTCACTTTTAAACACTTATTTACAGTAATCTTAAAATTCCCAACAATTCTTATGGTTTTATCATCTTCTACAATTGGAACAATTGGTGTTCCCCACTCTGAATGATCTACTTGTTTCAGCACCCCCATATCCACTAAGCGCTCAATTTCTTTATCTACTTTATCCTTCATAGTGTAGGATACAGAATATGGCGGATGGTATACTGGCTTAGCATTCTTCTTCAGCTCTAGCTCAAGTGCACCCTTATTGTACGACCCCAACTTATCTGTAAATACTTCAGAATTGCTAGCAATTAAACTATCAATTACAGTCTATTCAGAGTTCATGTAGTGTATTGTCAGTCCAAATTCTGCCATCCACACTCTACCAAACAAGGGTTTAGCTCCTCCAGCCTTTATAACATGCAGCTTCAACTCCTTCTCCTTTCTCCTAGCCTCGTACCTTTACCATTACACTAATTACACCAACACATTCCATAAGATCACCAGTAAAACTCCTCAAGGTTTTCTCAGACTGTACCAACATCTTATTCTTAAACCTATCAAAATAAATTTCCTCACTTATTGCTGAAAAACTTGACCCACTGTCTAATTCAAATCTCATCACTCTCCCTTCAATGTCTACATCAATTTCAAAGTCACTTGCAACAACCTTTGTGTCCTCATTGTCCTGTACATTGAATAAATATTCAAAGTCACTTTGCCTACCTGCATCTCTTCTTACTTGGTCTTCTTCTCTGACGTCTTTTCTGAACTTCATGGCTTTCCCGTTGTTTCCCGCAGCTCGTTGTGGTCCTGTACTTGAATGTTTCTGGTAGGTGTTCCACTGATCTTCAGACAGGTTATGTATTCCGTCCTTTGTCTTGCCTTCCGACCTTCTACACACCGCTTGTAAATGTCCTCTGTTTCCATACTTCCTACAATTGTACATTCTGAACCTACACTGTTTTGCTCTGTGATTTGGTTTGCAGCACACAAAACAAGCCACATTCGTTGTATCTAAGTTTAACTCTGGTCCCATTTTCACCCGTGCTGCCGGTCGCACATTATTCTGGGAATGTGGGTAATTGATGTTGAACTCTTCACTCGCTTGTTTCTCTCTATTCATCTCCGACACTTCCCTTACCGAGGTTTCAGTTGCTGTTGCTAATTAGATTGCCTTATGGTAGGTTAACTAAGGTTCACTCAACATCTGTTTTGAAGTCCTGTGTCGCGAACTCCACACACTAACTGATCTCTAATACTTTCTTCTAAGTTGGAAAATTTACAGTTCAATGATAATCTTTTCAAATTTGCAACATAACTTGCAATTGACTCGCCCGGCAACTGTCTCCTTTCTTTAAATTTGAACCTCTCTGTTACTTCTGATGTTTTCGGTTTCAGATGGTTCAGCAGCATCTGCATAATGCCTTGTAATGACATCGCTGGGGTTTTTATGGGTGTACACAAGTCCCGCAATAACGTATAAGCATCGTTGTCCAACAGCGTGAGGAGTAACGGTACTTTCTTCCCTTCCACAATGTCGTGAGCAATGAAATATTGGTTCAGTCTTTCACACCATATCTCCCAGTCATCGTTCGTTAATTTAAACGAGGGGAAATTTCTTGATGGTATCGCCATGTTACGGTTTCCGAGACACTTTCAACGTAATACTTTTGTACGTATCTTGCTGCTCAACACATCACGCGTAAGTACTTACTCTATCCGTCGCCACACTGCTATGTTTCCGTTTATTACCATTTATTTAAACTGTACATAACACACACTTTGATATCCTTTGTTCAAGCTAATACATTCTTCGACCATCGTCCTGTTAGTATTCTTCTCATCATGCCTATTATCTGCAACTTCACTTCCATCCTCCACTCATACCAACCTTGATCCATCACATATACCACAACTTTCATCTCTAGTACCATTATTTCTTGTACTGTAATGAAAATATCACATCCGTACAGTTATTTTGCATGTTGGATAAAAACATTTTATCTTTTTTTTTAAGTGGAGTGTGTACCTGTTGTGTAAACTTATTCCCATTAGTTTATCTGAAAAAAAGAACATAACGCTCAAACTGTTTTGTACTGATTTTAAAATTTCAGCATGTTTATTAGAAACATGATTTTCAGACCCCTAGAAATGGCTCAAGACTGTATTTTAAGATGCTGTTACTCCAAAAATACCGTCTGGATTCGTACGACACAATACTACAAGCCTAAATAATTATACAGACAAGAGGTACGTTGTAACACCTTACAACAATTACGAAACTGCGCAGGTTTGGTGCCCAACCAATATGTGGCGAAGTTTGTGTTACAAACTTTATAAAGTTTGGTTATTGTACATAGGGAGACAGCAGTAGCCCTCCTGATTGGGCATCTAGACTATTATGTGTAATGATATATGTAGTGCAAGCTTCCTTGCATAGTATCTGTTGAAAATTTGTACAATTTTGTGTTAAATTTGATGAATTTAGAAGCTTAGCATTGTGTTATGACACTAGTCAGCTAGTCAATAATGTTTTGTTCCCATTTGGCAAGACCAATGGTCTTACATACTCAATTATTTATTGAATACTATAGTTCTTTTGCTTCTATAAAACAAATATTTATTGAAAAAGGTTGTAGCTACCATAATTTTTGAAAAATTGAGCCAAATAATAAATGCAGGCAATAATACGTGTAGATATTTTAAAATTGTCTACTCACCCACCATGAGACAAAATTAAATCCTTGTTGAACTAAAACAAATATCATTACTGTTTTAGTTTACCTATTTATTTTTAGAAAATACTATGTAGCCTATAAGTTTTTATTATGTAAAAAATGTTGCCTGTAGCTATATACTGAACTTTTTAATAATATTGTCAGCAAAACCTCAACAAATATAGATATTCTAAACTCTTTGAATAATTTGAAAGGATTCATTCAATTTAATTAAATAAATATTGAACGTAACTTTAAGCAAAATTTTATCATGTTTAAGGATCTTAAGAGCAAATTTCAAATTATATTCTCATAGAGATTTTGAAAGAACTATAAAAAATGTTGTTAAAAAGCATTGTTTCACTTTAGCCCACGATTTTTTGCGAAAGGAATTCTGCAACAGTTTGTTTCGCTTAAACGTTTTCTCATGACATGCCACAGCACTGCCCAACGCTTAAGTACAGTACACAGTCCTCTTAAGCATTTATTATATTTTCAAATAAATCTTGACAGATGACGAGTTAGACAATTTCAACATGATGAGTGATCTGAGTTCTCAAGTCGTTCAGACTTGCGAACATTCATGGTGTACCCAAGTGATTTCCAGTCCAGTTTTGAAAGAAGCAATGCTGGCTTTAGCCAAACTTCAAAAGATCAGAGTTATGTACAGTCACTAATTTACTTCATAAAATTTGCTACTCACACTGAACGTTAACAGTTTCTCCTCTGCTACTTAGCAAGGAAACATTGTGGGTGAATGGTTGATTCGTATTGTATGTGCAGGTGGAGGAAGCCCTCGTGCAACACCTGCAATGTGTGAGGAATATGAACAACAGCATTCAGCAGGTTGTGGAAATCAAATCCTATCCCATTTATGCATTCGAGAGTGAGACAGGCAAGTGCTTACTACCTTGGGACTTGTGTGTATGTGTTAAGAGTTTACAAAGATTCAGCCTGCTGGAGACTCAATTCCTGAGTTTATCAGTTGTATTTAAATTGTTCTGCTGTGGTTAACCCCTTCCCTTACAAACTAAATTGCATTGTTTTCATCTAGAAACATTACTTTAATTTATTACAATTATATACAAATAAAGTCGATGTCATTGCATATGTACACAAACTCTGGTTAGTAGATTTTCAAATAGAAAAAGGCCTGTATTATGACCTCTAGTTACTCTTTTAGTTAAATGTTAACTCTCGGTCAGAGTAAATAAGTGTATTATGACGCTTAGATAATGCTAACTAGAACTCTTAGCTACTAGTCAAGTTAACTGCCGCTTGATGTGATAGCTACACACTTATCCATTAGTTAAGCTTCGGAAATGGCGACCCTGTCTTGTTTTCCTCGTGATTGTTTAGCAATTTTGAGGTTATTGTTTCCGTATTGTGAAATATATATAGATCAAGGCATGTGTGAGAGTGATACAAATGTTGAATACTTAAAAATTATTGGTTAATATGCGTAACTGATTTGTGAATTTCGTGTACATTTCGTTTTGTATTTATGGTAGTTAAGCCTATTGTTTAATAGCTTACTATACATGTGGCTTCTGTTGTTCTGGGAATCGTAGGTCGAATTGCCAGTTATTAATAATTCAGTACTTATGTTATGTTGCTAATGACCATGGCAATCGTGGAAGTATACATGGTCACAGATTTAACATAATCTAGGCGATTTGCAAGTTCAATGTTCACTGAGGTAGGTTAGGTGTGACATGTGTATACAACAAAAAAATTATGTCGGGTAAGAAACAGTGCATTAAAATTCTCATGAAAGACTTTAAACTAAATGTTTACCCTCCCATCTTACAAAAATAAAGATAATCCTAACAAATTTCATTCTTAAATCAAATGTATTGTGGAGTCGAAATGAGTCGGCAGAAGATGTGATATTAATAAATACCCTCTCCAAGCAAGGAAATTAGTGGAATATTTATTTCATAATTTTATATATATATATATGTATATGTATATATATATATATATATATATATATATATATATATATATATATATATATATATATATATATATATATATATATATATATATATATATATATATATATATATATATATATATATATATATATATATATATATATATATATATATATATATATATATATATATACTGAAATAGATATTTTTCCTCTATTTACGTCAACGCTAGAATAAAATATGTATAATAGTCAGCCTTGCAATATAACATAATATAATAGTCCTAGAAAATGGTGCTTTTTATTGCCAACTCCCGAAACACCAAACCAGAACCTTCGTATGGTTATTTCAGCGATAACTACGGAAACATTCATAATAGAGGCGGACTGATTTAACTATTAGTTAAACTAGAAGATAGCTATTCCACACATTTAACTAGAGGTCGTAATACAGGCCCTAAGCGCAAGTTAACTCGATAGTATTTTTATGTTAAGATCATAGCTCAAGTTAACTCAGGATAATTACGGAAGGGGTTAATAGGGCGCATGGACGAGTACGTCTGTTGTTTTTGTTAAATGGGTGATTAACCAAACAGTTTTGTAGTTTTAAATTTTTTTATACTTTATGGGATATGGTTTGTGTTGTAGGCATACACTGTGACTGAAATGAAAATTTAATAACTTTCTTAGTTTTTTTACAATGGCATGTCAAAGTTTTAATTTGCTTGATAGGAAAACCAATTGACTTACCGAAATGAAAAACTTCATAATGAAAATCAATGTTGTAGGCTATAAGGTCTCCTACATAAAAACATAAAGTAAAATACTTAATTGTTTAAAAAAATGCTTAAATTTGAAATATTAATTTTAAAATTTAAAGAATTTTTTTAAAATACAAAATTTTTAATTTTTTGTTTTTATGTAAGAGACACTGTAACCAACGACATTGTTACTCAGTGTGAATTTTTTTCAGTTCGGTAAGTCAGTTGGTTTACCTTAGAAGCATTAAACAGTTTTATGCAAATTTGAACTTTGATCGTGGCATTATATGAAAAATATTATAGCTAAAAAATTGTGTGACAGTTTAAAATGTTCACGATGTGTGTCTAAAAAAAATATATATATATCTTTTACAAATGTAAACATGTTTAAAACAGTAAAATTTTTCGGTCAATAAGTCCCCTTAAGATATTTTGGAGAAGTCGTTCATATGAGAATTCCGTATTTTGACAGCCGATGCTACCAATATTTGTAATACAACAGAATAACACAACCATTTAAAACAACTGGACGTGATCGTATGGCCTGATGAAGCAGTAGTGGCAGCCGTGAACAATAAATTATTTTCCACCGGACGTTGTAAAAAAGTGTGTAGTATACGTGAAAAATAAGTAAGCATTTTGGAGGAACCGTAATATATTAACACAGCTCCGTATCAAGCGTTAGTCAGTGAACTATTTTATTCTATTAATTGGTAATGTTTATAACGGTTTTGCAAACAACCACACCATTATCAGTCGACTTAAACCGGCATTCAAAACAAAGGATGGCCATGTTGTGAACTGAAGTGTTTCGTGTGTGAGATTCTTATAAGATGTCTGTGCATATATTTTATACAATGCAACACGGGAATCAAAAAAACGCGGCCGGTAATCGCTCATTGACAACGGGATATTAAGATGTGTTTCGGAAGACGGGAACTGGAAAAACTTTCGACCTTCGTAGCAACCACTCTGCAGCTTGGCTGTGTTTTATTTACATGGTTTTACTGTCTTATAACTTGCAAATATGGAATTCTTGCACTGTATGGACTATACGTTATTTAGCGACGACTAATACTTTTATTATTATTATTTATTAATTTATTTTATTGATTGCATCAAAACATAACTCGGAAGTGTGCACACTCGACATTCATGTTCAAAATGTGACTGAAGTCAAAACGTAGGGCAAATAAATCCACCCACGGATAGTCAAGAGTTGATTGTACGTGAAGTGTAGATGTCATACAGAAATGTCGAGATAGTGTTTAAGTAACCTATTGTTAATTGTTGGTGTTGACAATGACTGATGATGGGTGGTTGATGGACAGATGAAGAACTGGACACGGATGAGGAAGTCTCCATCGTTAACCCAGTCGCAGCTTCCAGCAACAAGCCCTGTAAGAAGATTTGGGCCCCAGGAGACAAGTGCCTGGCACCGAGCAGCGCCGATGGCCAGTCAGTAAACTCTCTGTACTCTCGCTTGCTTGTATCTCACTGCCACTTGCATGTACTGGCTGCAGAACACTTATGACCTGACTATACCTGAACTTTGCCCTGTGATTGTTTGTCTATTGTGATCCTCCAGATAACTGCATGATTAACACTGCAAACAAACTGGTGTTAAATTATTGAGCACTATCTTTCAGTGTGCAGCAGGAGTTTAAATTATTGTAGCACATAGCAATTCTAGTTTTTGAATGTTAGAAAGACCCATGAGAAAATATTTCTACACACTGTATGTGCCCAGTTATTTGATTGCTGTGTTTGCTTTTCTCCTGTGGCATTCAAATCCGCCAAGTGCTATGGATTTTCTTAGTTATTACAGGATAAACAGGGAAAAGTCAAGGAAGTGTCTGGGAATTTTCAACTGTGTCAAGGGAAGATAGTAAAATATTGCATATTATAAAATATTGTGTACAATTTAATAATTTAAAGATGTAATTTTGAGAAGTAATGTGGTTGTCTTTGTGCGGCTTTAGTACATTGGTTAGCAACACTTTCTGTTACTCGTACATAAAGTTCAAGTATGTTTGGTTAAATGCCTTCTGATTAAATTCAAGTAAGTTAATTTTACTTTTGAGATGTTTAGTTAAATATTTTTGTCTTAACTTATCAAAATTTTGATTGTCACTTACTGTAGTATGGTCTGCGATTCTTCAAATGCCTGTCTCCAGGAATTGTAATGCTTTTCCTTTGTATTGTAGTGATTTGTTACAAATCTGTGTTGGTATATTAATAAGGTATCTTAAAGTACCAGCGAAGTTAGGCTGCTTGTAACATCTCAGATCTCGAGAGCCAATGAGGATGAATGAGGTAGGATGAAGCAATGCTGAGAATGAAGGATGGAGGTAAAGAAATATCCTTCAGAAAACACCCCCAACCTGTGGTATCGTCCCAGCATGATTTCCGTTAGCAAATATATGGAGTGACCTGTCGCCACGAATCAAACCTGGACCGCCTTGCTGCGAGGCGAGCACTGTAGCTATTTGACCAACGCAAGCCTTAAAAAGTATTAGTTTTGCTGATTATTGGTTAGGGAACATTAAATGACATTTCCTGGAAAACAGGGAAAAGTCAGGGAATTCTGCAATGGAATATCAGTGGACATCCTGAATTACTTATTTAATCATTAACACTATTGAAGGTAGCATGTTTATTGTGGACAGTATAATTTATGATGCATTGTAATGGAAAAGTGTGTCGGTGGTGTATATCCATTTTAGTATTTAAAAAATAATATTTGCAAAAACAGTGTAATATCTCATATGCAGGAGAAAAATAATACAGCTAAGTTAATTTAATGTAGGTTGTTCAGTATTCGGACCAAATGAAACTCCAAAAGACTATCGTACAATTAGTATTTTGAGTGTGACGAATGACATGAACGTTAGGGCCAATTAAATACATACTGCTATTGAAAGATGCTGCCCAAAATTTGTAATTGTACTGTGTAAATTTGCACACTCGGAGGTGCAAGTGGTCACATAACTGCAAAAAACTTATGGAAATCTGTGCTGTGTGTATGGCTCTGTGCAAGTAAAATTTTGCAGTTTGTGCAATCATAGTGAATGCTTGTGTCGTGCCATGTAGGTATCGTATTGCTACGGTGGAGGACGTGACTGAGGACATGAAGGAGGTGCGAGTGATCTTTGACCACAACAAGGCGGTGGAAGCAACCGAGCCACGCCTATTGCGTGAGGTGAACAGCGACCAGCCCAAGTCTGCTGTGCCCCTGCCCATGTTCTGGTATGTTGACTTTCTGTTTCCGCCAATATCTTATGTGGCGTTCAGTAACAGAAAAGTAGCGAGCTGAAGCGCAGTTATCATTACCTTCTGTGTATGATATTGCTTTTAGATTAAATGCAGCAGTATAACTCCAGTACATCCCCATTATTACAAAACACTAACTTGGATAAAAAAAATATGTGCGCTAGCTGGCAGATACCGTTGAGCGTGCTAGAGGTGTGTAGGGGAGGAGAGGGATGGAGGGGGAGGATTCGTGTGGTTGCTGCTTCAGGGGAGGGTGGCTACACTTTCCTCCCTTTCATTCGCTAGCCGGTGCCTTCTTGCCTTCTTCCTCTCCCCCAATTGAAAAGGTTTCTGCCTCGCCCCTCCCCTTCCACATGCCACACATCGTACTTCCCCTTGTCTCCTTGTTTACAATACAGTGCTGTGTCAGCTGGGCAGGTTCCTGCGTGCACATGTGTATGATAAAAATGTAGGGTGCGTAAATTATGCTGAAAAATAACGGTACCTATTAGAAACATTGTCTTGAAATCTTTAATATACGTAGCTGAAAATATGTTTGTCAGTTTGTTTCTTGTGTATAATTTCTTACTTGTTGCACATAATACTCGGGTGGATGGCAGCGTTAAATATTGCAATGGACTTTATTTTTGATGATAGTTACTCAGATTATTTATAGTAAAAACAGTATGCCATAATTTGTTTTATTTGGTTGCATATATAGAAGTGATATAGTGTTGGGTAGGCAGGGGAGCATTGTCCTGGCCTGATAATGCCCTATCTTCAATGCAGCCTATGCACAAACCAAATTGCTTTAAGCGATTGATTCATAAAACATAATGTTACAGATTAATTTACATTCCAAACAAAGTGTAGTTCTGTAACAAGTATGTGAAAGGTAGCATTTATTTGTTGTTACTACTCTTCTTGAGATGAAATGAGTAATTAATTAACTAAATGCAATGGTTCCCAAAAATCATGTCACTTAATGTTTCGTTAAATCCTAGTCCATAAAATTGGGGTTATACCATTTATTGTGATCATATCTCTATCTTGCTGACAAAGTGATGCTTCTTCAAGTTGTATTTGTATTACCAGGTGTGTGAAATATGCTATGAATAATTTGTTCATTGTGTGTGTTGTAGGCATGGAGAAAACTTCCACTAAGAGTATATTTGCATCCCCAGAGATGGAGGCCGGTCGCATGGGGATTGGTACATGTGGTCAGAGTGGCCGGCCAATGACAGAGTTTTGCACCTGTGAAAAATCACTCAAGGGAAAGTGCTAGTTCAGTTAAGAACAGTAAAAATGTTGTTTAAATTTTGTACCATTTGATATAAGGATATTGCTTTTAATTATTCCAGTATTTCTGCAATTAATGTTTTGAGCACTTTTATAATTGTAGCAGTAAACTCTGTTCAACTTATCAAATTGGTGTTTTTGTTTGCATGTGATTACAGCATTGCCAGTGTTAACGAATCTGTATATACTCAGTCCAAATATGCTACAATGTAGCGTGGCTAAATGCAGTGGATGTGCCCACTCATCAGGCTGTTTTCCTTGTTGGACAGCAATTTCACGAACAATAGAATGTAATTTATTCAAGTAAATACTGATGATTGTCTGCAACATTTCACGCATGAATTAAATTTCCGACACGAGTAGCATAATACTGTCATATGCTATGTTAAAAATGTCATGACTTGTTTTATGCTATTACACTTATCCTGTCAGAAACGGGTCTTCTATAAACCGGAAGTGTGCATAAATGTAAAAAAATTCAGATTCTGATGTATTTGCTTTATGTTACACTACACAAAAGGAAAAGGCACAATTTTGTTTCAGCATATTGAATCCTTTCAGCAATGCGTAATTTTATGTATGCTTCAAGGTTGCCATTTCTGGACCTCTAAAATACGCAGGTAGGCAGTGTCCTTATGTGGTACGGTCAGGTTTTCTGCTCGTTCTTAACAGTATATTAGAATTGAAAGCCATCAATATTATATGTATTTTAGTGCTAAGTCAAAATGTAACAAAATATTTTCCTTTTAATTTGAACAATATTTACTCTTGTAGACTTTCTTTTTGGCTTTCTTATATTTTCTGTTGAAATAAATTTTGTATAGAAGGATAAAAGAAAACTGCCATAAACAGTTCACAATATATTAGTTTTGCATGCATGTGCACACACACACAAAACACACTCTTCTTTAAGGCTGCTGCCTGGATGGCGCTCAAACTGTGTGCAGCGTGTTCAGTTTTTCCTCAGAAGCCATTAAACATGCGTCCCCAATGCTTGTCTATGAAAAGAAAACACACTTCTGACCACTGCCCGGTAGGAACGTTCTGTTGATTTTTTAAATTTATTTTGTGAATATTTTGTTCAGGACAAAGAAAATGTAGCGACATGGCCCCCACTCTACTAAAAGTGTACTATTAATTAGTTAACAGCATAGTCGTAGCGGTTGTACAGCAAACGTTTAATTTTATTAAAGAGTACACAAGGAAAAAAAAAATCATAAAACTACAAGTACACTAGTAAAAAACTTACCAGATATAATATCCACCAAACGTGATAAATTAGGCAGATCATTTGTTTACTATTACCACTGCATTGACAGGACACTAAACACACAATAAAAGAAAGTCTGCTACATTAAAGGGTCGAACAACTGTTTCCTATTTTTTTAAAAAAGTCCTCGGCAGAGGTCTGCTTCATTTTGATAGCAGCCTTTTCAACAAACTCTTTTATGCGCAAAAAGTTTGACATCATCTCATCACTTGCACCATGTCACCGCAGCATCGATGCATAGACATCCCCAGCTTTGAGGACGTCTCTCGTCGTGGGGACATCGGCAATTTCACATTCTCCCTCGGCGTCTTCATCATTATGGAATTATCGAAAGTTCGAATGAAGTTTTAAAAAATGTACGGGTTGTCAACAATCGTTTACAGAATCAAGCCTAATAATCGTAACCAAATCTAAAGCCAAAAAAACTGCGTGGGTCGTCAATATTCGTTTACAGAATCAAGCCTAATAATCTTAACCGAATCGAAAGCCAAAAGAACTGCGTGGGTCATCAATAATCGTTCACAAGCTCAAACCAAATAAATTACCAAATTGAAATTGTGAAAATCAAAGCGTAATAAGTCGTCATAATAGGGGTGGGCGAAGCTTCGAAATTTCGAAGCCGAATCGAATATTTTCATTATTCGATATCATATTCGAAATAAAATTTTTACTTCGAACTTCGAAAATATTACTACAATTTTCTGGTAGTTATAAGTCATCTTAAAAATTATTGTTATTTGGCCAAAACTTGAAGATGGTGTCGAATTCACATTATAATAAAAGTTCAAAGATTTTATTTGAAACTAACCATACACATTGGCTAGTGGACCATGACAACATAACCTTAATAGCGTACATACAAAGCAGCCAAAACGGCCGAAACTAAACCGTCAACAACTAATTTCATTGAAACAATAAGGAAACTACATCTTTAAATAATTTTTGTTTAGAGCCCAAGATGTTTTATCTTCGAAACTTTCGTTAAACGCTGCTAATTTTTGTAGCAACAACATCTGCTATATCAATTTGTGCCTAAATACAACTTACGGTGATTATTGTAGATTACGCAGCAGAATATTTTTTAACTAAATGGTCGTGAAATTGCACTCAATGCGATGCAAGCCGTAATTAGAAAGGAAACAAATAGCCTAGGCCGTGTCTATGGTTTATATCAAGTGCGCCATTTCGAGTGGCCTCAATCACAAGCCGTACAGCCAACAGCCACCGTGTCATAGCACATGCTCTAAGGAAACGGACCGGTGCAGTGCATAATTATTTATGCACTTCAAAGTAATATTTTTAATTTACGCAACACGAGAGGTGGATCAGTTAAAAACAAATGTAATACTGCTGGCCCACTGACATTTTCGCAAGTGAAGTTGTGTGTCGATCACGTAATGACCATGGCCATATTGCGACCACGTTCAGAGATGCTGTATTCAGACGAAATCAGTACGCACTTACGGAAACTACTTCGGATCTACTCGATAGAGAGTAAATCGGTCGGAAACGTCATGCGTTGATTGGAGCAGTGTAGATAGTAGCAAGCAGGCGATACATAGGAAAGCGCGCGTAAAACGTAAAAAAACACTCCCGCATGTGTAAATAATAGAAAATATATTATAAGGTGGTTTGAATGCATGTTCCCGGAAAATACATGTCGGATCGTATTATTTTTATTGAAAAAGAAGTCTGGAGCAGTTTTTCAAGTAAAAATATTGCCACAGTACGTAATTCAGGTATGGAATAAATTGTTATTACTTGTACGCAATTTTAATGCTACATACGTATGTTATACCAGCACAAAAGGATAATGTGACCAATGCTACCCAGCAGGAATATTCCTAGTAGGTTTCCATAAGCGCCTCGTGAATACAAAGTAACGAATGTCACTACATAGAAGTAGACAACCTGGAAAACTATTTTGGCAATTTTCTAAAATCAACTAATGGAGCCAAGCACTTCAGATCTGAATACTGGGCCACCTGCCAAAACATCCATGAGCACTATTTGATAATTTTTTTACCAAAAGTGTCAGCGGTAATAAAGCGACATGCACAACATGCAAGAAAATATTCAAAATTCCAACAGGCACTTCATAAATTAATTTTAAAAAGATACAATTTTAGGGTCTGTTAAGTTTTATAAAATCAACTTAATTTTTTTTTGGGATTTTGTGATTCTTTTAGGTACCACTACAACCCTACAGAATCATCTGAAACAACATCCTGAGCAATTACATATAATTCCACTAAAAACATTTTTTTTTTTTTGCAAATCACTACAAAACTCTCATTTTTTACCCAACTTATA
Organism: Medauroidea extradentata; assembly: GCA_003012365.1. Lineage (NCBI taxonomy): Eukaryota > Metazoa > Arthropoda > Insecta > Phasmatodea > Phasmatidae > Medauroidea > Medauroidea extradentata. The sequence continues at coordinate 114,360 of PNEQ01047199.1, forward strand.
ATTAGCCTGCAAGGTAAGTTCTTAACAGTGTAAATTATTTTGCATTGTATATTTGTTAAAAAATTCAGTTTACTTGATATTCAATTTGAATTCGTGAATATTTCAACATATTCGCTTCGAATTCGCTTCAAAATGAAATTTTCATATTCGCCTACCCCTACGTCATAAATCGTAAAAAACCAAGAGAAATCCAAAAGTCGCGCAATAAAGTCGTTATAATAGAGCAAACAGAGAGTGTGTAGCGTATCTAACAGCAAGCGAGAGAACACTGGCACGTGATCAAAGGTGGAGAATGCCGAGCGCACCAGGTATTCATGTGAGAGGAAAGGAAGATAAAGAGTACCGAAAGAGTACCGTTACGGCCGGCTTGCCGCGTGGAGTGGAGTATAGTTCTCGCCACTAGAAACGCAACACGGCGCACAAAAACCTTTCCTTGAAATTGGTAATAAAAAAAATTAAAAATCATGGTTTCTCAAAAACGGGTCGTTATAGACAGGTGGTCGTTATAAAATGGGTCGTTATAATGAGGTTTTACTGTAATGTTATCGTAAGTTCATCAAATTTGAACTGCAATGCAAATTTCAGTACTTTAATTTTTTTTCGTCCAGACTGTGTTCCAACATATTTACCAATTCATATTTCACATTAGCGGTGGCCTTCAGTAACTGGTCTCAAAGTTAGCTGCACAGTTCATCATCATTATTAAGTTAAATTTCTATCCATAAATTTGAATTTATGAAATACTTCAGTTATTGTAAAAATTGGACTTACTTTTTCATACCTATAAGCTTACTAGGTTTTTAAAATATGCATATTGTAATTTCATTTTTCTCAGTCATAAAAAAAATTCGTATGATAATACATTAGAAATCACTTGAGACTAGATTAGAATATGGTTAAAGCTGAACATGACTTATTGTAGCATACAACTTTTTGTTTAAGTTAACAATATTCAGAGCATTATGGATACAGAATAAAAAAAAAATTGATGTCAACAGATGTTAAAACCTCTGATGCAACAAGAGCATTAAGTTTACGCTGAACTAATTAAGAGTAGCTTAATTTTGTCACTCGTGTTTCCTTAATACTGTAGTTTCATCTGATCTGTATGTTTCTTTTTATTCGTGCAGTATTTTTGTAGTGATTTTAGTGGGAAATGCAAAATACAGTAATGCATTAATAAAAATTGTTTTACTGTGTTCGTAAAAAGATGATGATTTTAACGACTGACATTCAAGTAAAGACCTATATAGGGTTTGTGCATAAAATATCAAATTCAGCATACTTCATATTTCTTTTATGTAGAGAACTACTCTCACATTGGTCCTACGCTAGACCTCTAACTTTACGAAGGTAGCAATTTTACGAATATACTCTTGGGAACAGTCAAAAAATCACAAAAACTTTCAAAAAAATTAATAAATAAAAATTGAAGTTGTTGAAAAATGTGACAACGCACGTCGGAAAGCAACGTTCAGCCTGTGAGCACTACTATGTATGTTACAGTTTGTCTACCCGTGATTTCTTTATTATAAAGCTAACTCTTACTCTTCGTAGATAACAAGACCGTGACAACTAGAGTAAAGTGCTTGTCTCACGGGCAGATGACCCCCCCACTTCCCCACATACCTTCCCATACGTCAGTGTGGAACTTGCAGCACGTTTCTCGGGAAATGTCAATATCCTCACCCCTTAGCGAAACAGTAACTAGGAGACATCCCACCTGTAACCCTCCCCTTCCTGTAGCCATTATCAGCTTACTTTCATGTGTATACATAATCTCTATTACCATGTGCACAACAGGAATTTTCGTTCCCCACCTCTACTCACACCCAACCACTAAAAATGACAAATAATCACGTGTCTTGTATGATATTTTTTGAGTTTTGGCAATTTTTAGTAGTTTATTTAATTTTCCAGACTGTAGGATTTCTGGCGTCGACATTGTGGTTAGATTGTTGGCCTCATGGAATTTATCCGTGATGCAGGTGTATGTTCACCTTCGTCTGCTTAAAAGAGTATTGCGCTGTGGCAGAGAGAGAGAGAGTGTGTGTGTGTGTGTGTGTGTGTGAGAGAGAGAGAGAGAGACTGCAAGCAAAGTGAGAGAAAGACAAAAAGAGGGGGGGACGCATTATCAGCAATAATGCACATCAGCCAGCAAAGCGCTGGAATGTAAACACGACTGGACAACACGTAAGAGTGGCATAAGTGACTAGGTTTGGACTTGTTCACAGAGCTGTTTTTGTATTAACCCTACTCTGGCCGTGGTGTGCCATCGTTAAAAGGGAGTACTGAACACAGTACAGCACAAATGCTTGTCTTCAAACGTCACTTTATTTTTTAAATTCATTATTTTCGTGTTGCAAAGGTTAGTACACCAGCCTCGCAGCCTCCGAAAATAAATGTTGCGTGCAACACTAATTTTAGTTTCTTCTGACAAGAGTCATAAACCTTTTAAGGTTTATTTTTACATGCAATATTATGAACATATGAACATTAAGTCTACACAATCACAATAAGGCATCCTTTTTTCCCCACATGTATTGGTCGTATCGATCGTTCGTAGCTGTAATTTTAATCAGAAGACGTCTGCCTATTGATATGAATTTAAACTTATTATTTGCCATTTTTTGTGTGAAACGATACGCATGTCAGACTATGTATATGCGAGAAGACACTCTGTGCTCGGTGTTCTCGTTTTCCTCCAGGACGTGGGTCAGTCATATTTACTGTTAAAGAGGTACCCTTTTAATTAGAAGACGTCAGTCTTGCGATAAAAATTTATACAGTAGAACCCCGATTTAATGAAATGCCATGAGGCCCGAAAATGTTTACTCTAAATCGATGTTTCGTTAAATCCTACCCCAACCCCCCCCCCCCCCCCCCCCAAAAAAAAAAGGTTAAACCCTTGGGCATGTTTATTCAGAATTTAAGGTAATTTTAAAAAAGTGTAATGGCTCAAAACAATAACATAACACATTTACCGTCAATAGGTAAGCCACAGCCAAGAAAATAAATGAAATCGGCAAAAAAATTTTCAGTGAAACGCTCGGGGAGCATGAGCATGGTGAGTTAGGCCGTCCTTGCGTGCGTCATCAACCTGTGAGAAATGACTAACACCGCCGAGCTGTCAATATTTCAGTCTCTCCGGCCCGCTCCACCTGCAAAATTAAGGAAAATTCCATAAAAAATTGTAAAAAAAAATTAATTTGATTGAAAACTGGATTAAAAGTTTGCGAGACAACGGACAAATAATAATCAAATATGTGCGGTGGCCATTGTAGCTTGTATGCAGCCGCGCTTTTGAAACAAATTCGTGTTGGTCTGCTCGCTAAAAATACTTTGCTTTCAAGCATTTTTTTTTTTTTACATCGGAGAATCAAATTATTTACTTGTATGGTAATAAATTTGTTGTAAAAAGTCTGCATTAATAATATTACATATTCTTTTTATAAACTCTCTTGTTTTATCGTGGGACGCTAGTGTAAATAATCACGCTGCACACAACTGCATTCTATCTGTAACAGAATTAATCAATAGAGCACGCGGCACTGCAGCACGTTCTAGCGGAGACGCGAAGCACTATCGTTGAATTAGTTCTTGTGCTGTCCACTGCCGCGCTGTGGAGACTGGGTACCTAGATGTTTGTTCACTCGCCAGCTGCCAGGATGTGGATCTAGGTGCGCACTTGTTATGCAACACAGCGTCGTTCACTCGGCCGCGCCCGCACGTGTATATCTCAAAATCACTCCAGCTGCCAAAATTTTCAATGAATTTTAACCTTTTTTTTTTTTTTTTCCAACGGATGGTTTAGGCTTTTCTACGGATAATTAAGTATATACGGCAGTCGGTGCTAGTATTTTTAAAGCACTTAACTTACAATTAATATTCGATTTTATTAAAGTCAGTTAATTATTTAATACATTTTTTTTTGTGATTTTTTGAAGGTTCCTAAAAATCCTTTCGTTAAATCGCTGTTTTTGTTATTCCCGAGTTCGTTAAATCAGGGCTCTACTGTATTTTAATGATAACTTGTCTTACTTTCCTGCAAAACACTACGAAAATCGGGACCCCATTGGATATATGTACTGTGCTGAAAAAATGCAATTTCAAAATTTGGTAAAGTGATGGGCAAAATTGGCCTCAATCGATTTTACGAGTGTCAAATGGAACTGTCAGTATTCGTAAAATCGAGGGTCTAGTGTAGATTATGTGTCCTATTTTGTGTGGTAAAGTAAAAGCAGTTGCAAAATATGAATGACACTTCTTAAAAACTTTGCAAGTTTCTTTCGATTAACTTGAATTGGAACAGGTTCCTGTTTCTAAAACGGAATTTGAACTGGAACTAGTCCCTATTTTACATAAATGTACTTGAACTCGTTTCTTTTAAAAAGGAACTTTCCAAGGCTTGCTTCAGACTGCTTGTGAAGGTGAGTTTCAAGAAACCACGCACGTTGGAAACATTATTTTAAAGCCCTCGAACTTGGCTAAAATCGGCTTTTTTGCGCTGTTGTTTCTCAAGATATATGTAACGTATTTGTTCGAAATTCAGGTCTACAAGAACATTTGGACTATGCTACAGTGACGTGTCTAATAAAGTGGTAGGGTCACCGCTTCAAGTCCCACAGTAAAAACCTTATGGCGGGAACACTATGCACGTGTTTACAACTGGGCATAGAGACGCTGTGATACTATGAATTTGCCAGCCGACATCGCTCGTAGCACCTCATTGATTTTCGCCTCACGCTAAAACATACCCTTCACCAGACGGCAGCCTTAGCGACCACTTCTCCGTTTACCAGGCATGTTTAGCGACACATTAGCTCTGAATTATTTAGAAACACATGATACGATTCATGACTCGCAAAACAACCAAAGCTGCACATATATTAGGCAATGCACTCACAAATACCATGTCATCCGAGTTACAAATTTTACAAAGAATTAAAAATATTATTTCCATTAAATTACAATTACAAACATTTTGCTTTCACCACACTTCAGAACACAACTATGACATATGATGCATAGTTTCGGCGCGATAAAATCCTGAAGACAACGGTAGAGTTTAGCCAACAAAAGAATATCTCCTCTTCTGATTAGCTATTCTTAATTTTACCTTTACGTTAAGTTGAAGTTGACTCAACTTCGACATAGATAAGTTACAGTTGCGTCTCTGATAATAATGTGAAATCACTGCAGCGTGACCTATATCTCAACTCAGCTGTAACGTAAAGTTAACGTAAGAAGCTCCATGTTAACTTCAATGTGAATCGGCCTTAAGCGCCTAATGACCTTAGGTAGATTCATACGGTCACAGGCAACGCCGAACAGACAGAGCGAATTATTGACCTAGCGATTCACATGTTCGCAGACTGATGTGAATTTTCTGTGTACCCATAATGTACATAATTGTCACCATGAAGAATGTTTTCATTTATTAGATAGTGCGAAAAATATCACTTTTGTGACAATAATTAACATGAGTGTTTATGTCTACGAAAAATGGAACATTTGAATATATTTCAAGACTTCTTTTGAATGCTGTAAGGATAAAATGTGAATTTAAAAGTAAAATTTTTGTGCTACAAAATTATTTGTGGAATTTCATATGGTGACTCGAGGTTATCAAGAAACAGTCTTTTAAAATAAATGTGATCATGATCCTAGACACATCCGACTAATCATAAAACTAATTTGTTTAATTACTTAAATAGGACATCACAATTGTAATCAGTCATAGTGAAAGAATTATTGACAATGTGGGCTTCACTGTGGCGTTCCTGACTGAACAGCTTGGCGGATGTGATGTATGATTAAACATCGCACAAAACCAGCAACCCCGATTGAATTATTTAGTGTAAGAACACAAAAAAAAATGTTACTACAAACATCATTAAAAATATGTTACTAAATAAAAATTACTCCCAACCAACATAAATTCAAATGAAAAAATTCACCACCACTAAGTTTTTGTCAAATTTTAAATTTACCACGATGTTAAAGTTTGTCTTGATTCTGGAGTCTACGTGTTAAAATACTTAGTTCCTAGCTAAAAAAAACATTCTGCATTAAAACTTAGTAGTATCTTAGCCCAATCTGTAGCTGTATTGTGCACATGTACAGAGGCATTATTTTGTAGACAAATACATATGCTTAAGGTAACCTAATCAGCATAAGAGTAACTTTGACTAAAAAGGGTTATTATTGTTACTATGACAGATTCTGTCTAATAATAACAGTAATAATACTATAGGTGATTCGGAATAAAGTGAACACTCAAAAAAGCCCTGATTAATTTCTATTTCCTGCCAGTTTATATCTTTCCGCCGATGTAAACACAAATAATGCCACGTGCTTTTATTTACATAGGGTCGTGCAATGTTTACAACTACATTAAACTATTCCGATAAATTCTAGCTACAATATCTACTCATTAAATGCACGGGGGCTGAATGTAAGATATAAATAAAGTAATCTTAGTTATAAATACCTGCGAGTTAATGTCTGGTTTCTGTCCATCGACTAATCTAAACAACGTGCACTATTGCCGTTACGCATCTCGTAAATGAGGGCATATTTTATTTGAATTTGTAACGCAAAACCGCCACTACAACAGACATGACACATGCTATTCAATAATTCAAGTTTCGTTCAGTTATACTGCCACGAACATCGTCGACGCACTTCAGAAACAATAATTAACGTATTTTCTTAACATGTGAAATAAAAAGTATGTTGTTTTTAGGCTTGCAA
>PNEQ01047200.1:0-14201 GCA_003012365.1 Medauroidea extradentata
CCCGTGTCTGTTTGGCTCCTGGATGTTACTACAGGTTTCCTATTGGCCTGGCTGCCGACTAGCAGAGCAGCTGCCTCACGCTGATTGGCAGTAGGTGTTTCCGCCATGTTGCTGGCCAGGGAAGCCATTTTGCTGGCGTGTGTGACTGAGTTCGCCTTCCTGCCGACTATTTCACTTCTGTATTCCTAAATATTCTGTGCCTTAAGTGTGTTTTCTTTTTATTCATTGGCTCAATGGGGCACGTGCGGAATAGGTTTGTAAAAAAAAAAGTATTTATAAACACACGAAACGCATTTGAAGGGCGTTGTGGGTGTAACAGTTAAGAAGGAAGAACGTTGCTTTTCCTTTCACTTAGTCCAGTGGTTGTTTCAGGAGAGCGAAAGTTTATGTTTTTTTTTTTTGAGGGGTTGGGTGGAGGGAAGTAGAGAAGTTGCGTGCACGCCATAACTTGCAGGCGCAACCGCAGTCTTCAGGTCGAAGGTCAAAATCTCGGCGATATAATTAGCGCGTTTACACGTCGCGGGAAATAATTATCCCTTCTCTCGAGACCCGTGACGGACAGACGCGAGCGATGCGATCTCGCGCGGCAGGCGTGCCGTAATTACGCGTGAAATGCGTTTGCAACAGTGGGTGGGCGCGCGCATAGCTGAGAAATACGGTACGAGTATCGTGCTAGCCGAAATTATCGTACGTTGCACCAGATTTATGGAGGTGAGGTGAGAGGTTTTTACGGCCCTTTAAGAGGGCGTGGAACATAATTCAACGCTAAAAGAACTAATCTGTAACTGTATGTATATTGAAGCCAATTTTGCAAAAATTAAACAATAGCAATCCTAGACAGTAGTTTTAGCCAACGTTTTAAACAAAATTGTTTCCAGTGTTACGAACTTCTGAGGCCCAATCTCTAACTCCGGAACCTCGTGCATTTAACCACGGCGCAAGAGATCACGCGTAACGAATTACAAATTCTGGATAATTATTTACTCATAAAGTCGGCAAATACCATTATCTAGGATTGTCACTGAGTATTTTATCGACATTGACTTCGAAAAAAGGGTAGAAATTTATTGATGGTTTTCAGCGTTTATTTATCAACCACGCACTCTTAATGTCCGATGATGAAGTGAGGGGAAGGTACAGCACAACATCCATGCTCGAGCGGGGATTCGAACACAGGACCTCTCACACCCTAGACCGGCCCCTAACCCCCTATGTTACGGAGACAGACCAGATATAAGGAGCAGCCGACCGAATTAGATCAACGGTAAAACGCTCGACTTGTATTCGGAAGGTCCTGAGCCCAATTCACGGTACGGCTACCTCGATTTAGTCTATTTAGTTTTCCAACGTTTTCCGGAATCACTCCAATCAAATGACGAATTGGTCCTTTAATATAAGCGCTGGTAGAAACTTATGGACGCGGTCTACATGCATTTTCAACGTCATGCTTTAATTTTTATATTTGTCCCAGATATTTTTTTATTTTAGACATAAATTGTGACTAAATTTTGCTCTTGTGAAAATTTTTCATCTCTCATAGTTTTTGCGTAATGTCTAGGAACGTCAAAGTTTGAATTTTACCGTTTCATGTACGCCACTAAAGCTTACGTACTAAACTTAAAAAAAAAAAAAAAAAAAAGTATCGTGAATAACGATGGTGTAAGGTACAAGGTCTCCTATGTAAAAAAAATTCTTAAAATTTTTTATATTTTAATTTCAAATTTCATAAATTATATTTGTTTAATCGAAAACATTTTAGTTTTTTTTTTTTTTTTGCTATAATAATTTAGATTAACAAAGAAGTCATTGGTGGAATGTACGTACTCAGCCAAACCGATTATAATTTAACATAATATATTCCGCAGCGCTAGAGAACGACGAGGTAGGCCGCATCGCTTGTTATTGTGTTTTTCTTCTGCGCTCTTAGCTATTCTGTGACTATTGACGAGTGTTGTAGCCTCGTAACGACGTATCTCGTCCAGCCGGGATATCGAGCCGGTGTGATGCAGGTGAGAATCTGGACAAGGAACACTAAACTAAACCACGGAACACACACGTATTTTTTTACGTAAAAAAGAACAAAAAAGCGCTGTGGAAATTCAGTGGAAGATGGTGGGGGATGATGGGTGGCGGCAGACGCTGCGACCAATTACCGCGCACCTGGGCGGGACGAGATACCCGGGAATGCCAAAGGCGCGGATAAATTACGCTCGGTTTTCGTTTGTTTACCGTTAAAACGACCGCGTGTTTCGAATGTTTACGGCAACCAGATTCGCTTTGTCGGGGACGAGAAGCCGGTCGGACTCAGTCGGCTAACGTAGGGAAAAAAAATCGGCATTTCTTGTTACAACTGTCCATCTCCCAACCACCTGTGTGATAGCTCGCCTGCGTCATTCCTGCACACAGAGCAGATAGCCGTACAGAAGCGAAGAAGAGTCCCACGGCTAAGAACAGGAAATTTCGACAGAAACATTTTTTAAACCGCCTGGCTTCCATGACTACGCCCGTACATGCAGCTCTAGTTCATGGTCAGAAATTGATACAGACGGGAAAATTTCACGTGTTCACTGACATGAGGCTAGCCTCCAAGAATATACGTGCACTCAAGTAGACAACAGCTGTTCATTGGCTGCTCTCTAGCACAGTGACTACCTATTATCGGACGTGCATTAAAATTGCTAAAATTACACGTTTACACTCGTCGGAATAACAGGAAAAAAAAATATATGTATGTATATACATACACTAGCTGCCCCGACAAACGTTGTTTTGTCACGTAAATAAATTAAAAATATTTACTAAACAATAGCCCTTTGGAGTATAAAAATAGATAAAAACCTATTCGCAGACCTACTGAATGTATATACAAAATTTCATTGAAATATTTTAAGCCGTTTCGGAGGAGTATGGAAATAAACACCGTGACACGAGAATTTTATATATTAGAAGATATATATATACATACATACACACACACACACACAGAAGTGAAATAGCCGGTAGGACGGTTAAAACTCAATCACACACGCCAGCAAAATGGTGGAAACACCTACCACCAGGGGCCGCGGTGGCCGAGTGGTCTGACCATTCGCCTCCCACAAAGGCGATACGGGTTCGATTCCCGGCGGGGTCGGTTCCCGGATTTTCGCACGTGGGAATCGTGCCGGACAATGCCGTTGGTCGGCGGGTTTTTTTCTCGGGGATCTCCCGTTTCCCCCGCTCTTTCATTCCGGTGCTGCTCCATACCCGCCAGCGGTAAAGACCTCGATGTTAAGCGCTGACCAAAATCTCTCACTCACGTATCAGCGCCCTTCTAGCCGGCACCCAGGCCAATAGAAAACCTGCTGTAACATGCAGGAACCAAACATACACGGGGCTGGTATCAACAACCTCGGGCAGCCAATAAGCTGCGAAGTTTGCCCGTATCAAACGAACCACCATTTCACGTCTGTATTATTATTTAGTCTGTGTTTCAATCTTGCTTGAACCCAAACGAAAACACGAATTTTTCAGGTCCCTAGAACTTGGATCGCAGTTTGTTGGACACGCCTTGGACAACTCCGAGCCAATAAGAAGCCAGCAAGTAAACACGTACTAATTTCGTCCTCTCTCTCAGTACAAACTTTGTCTTCACACCAAACAATATAATTTCTTTGAGGGTTTTTAAATTTGGTATTAATAAACTTGGTTTGGCTGCAGATAAAAACTAAAGAAATATACAGTTATTTTTGCTAAGTAATTTTTGCAAACATTTCATTTTAAAATAAAATTGGTTTTAAAACTACAAATAACTGTACACTAAGTTTTTATAAAACAAATAAATATCAGTAAAATTATTTTGTTAATGTTAGTGTAAACTTTACACAACAATTTTCATTACCGTTAAGATTTTTTCATCAAAATGTTTGCGTATGTACAAACAGCTGAGATTCGAGAATGTATATTTAGTGTTGTAGAGTCTAACCTACACATCGATGAAATATCGAACATTTTCGTATGTATTGTTGTCGCCATATTTATTCAGGGATTCCAATTATAGGCTGTTCACTATAAACTGTGCACGCAGCAGAAGCACTCGGCAGAACATGTTATTAATTTAAAATAAGTTTTATTGGGCCAATAGAAGTTAACTTTTGAGTATGTTGAAGTGTTTGCACTTGTCTTTTTAGTTACACAGAATTTTTTATATTAAAAATAGTAAAGATGGCTGCAAAACGGCTGAAAGAAAACGTTGTGCAACGCTCACATTATCGTGAATGGCCTTATATCTTTGAAAGAATGTTCTAAAAAATTGGTACATTGAGCAACAATACATTGTAACATATATCCCACTTGTAACCACTGTTTCTGTTCTCTGTGGTGGCCCAGACAGGAGTGAACGACCCTGAGGTCACCAGGGCGAGAAACTCGATAACTAGTGGTGTTAGGAACCTGCCGTACAACATGTCTAAGTGTTGTGCTGGTCCAGTCGTCCTTACGTCTGTCTGGCTCGTACGCAAGGATTACATAGCACCCAGCTCGCTTGTCACTCGCACAGATACTGCGCCATATAGGGTACAGTTGTCTGTCATATCTCCTGACCGCGAGCACGCTGTACAACGTACGACAATTGCCGCACGGGCACCAATATTTTCGTGCTCAAGGCTATTCACCCACTAAAAATTATTTTCTACACCGTAACACACTGTCCTAAAAAATGCATTGTTGGAAAATCTATCCTTCTAAATCAAACTAAAAGAATTATATTAATTTTAAATAAATATAACTATTCAAACAAAAATCAAAAGTGGGAAAAAAAACTTACGTGTAATTGATAGCTTAAAATAGTTTATGACATTCCCCTGCCATAAACTAATGATACTTTAAATTATTTACTTTTATCTCTTATACTGCAACTTTAACTTTACAGATACAATTTTATGTTAAAAACAACTGGGATTTAACATATAGCCACAAATGAACCAATGGTAGCTTTCGTTTGTCATTGCTTCATGCCAATAACGACTCTTCAAGAAACAGATGAGCTGAATTGTAACACTGTGTTCTAATTGCGTTTCAAAACTTGTAAGAAACTATACTTTTAATTAAAATCGTTATATTCATGGTAAAGCACGTTTACAATGTTGGTTTTAAAATGATCTAGAATAGTTAAACGAAGTTGTGTGGGACCACGCATATAATATGTAACGTGGTAAGTTTTACGGGAAACTTGGCAACACTTCATCTCGAGTTAAGCAGACGTTCGTATGTTTTGTCAGACTGTACTATTGGCTAGTTACTTTGTAACATATTGTGTGATGACTAGTGCCCGGCAGTTTTCGCGAAAATATTTTTGCCCCACCTTGTTTCAGTGTCTTACGTACACACCTGCAGCTCAACTTCATGATTATTGGCAGAGTTTTTTTTTGTGCAGAGTCATTATTCATTTGACTGTGCTAATCAGTACATGGAAAACTGTGACACATCACGCCTGTGATTTGCGGGTTTAACCGGCAGACATTGAATGTTATGGCATCCAATCACTGACCACAAAGCAGAGATGCAGGTGCGTACGTAAGGCGCTGAAACAAAGTGCTGCAAAAATATTTTCGCGAAAACTACCGGGTCCTAGTGATGACGATTTTTTGGTGTTGCAGTATTGTATTCTCACTGATAACTACTGTGCATACAAATGAACTCACACATATTAAGGGCTTGGGCCCGAGTTTCTCGGCTTTCGAGAGAATTATTTTTTTAAATGCATACGAGAGTCGATATCGTAAAATAGCTTCGTAACTTTTTTGCAGGTTGGTTTTACTACGCAATGTAATTTTTCGAGACAAACTGTATGATGAGTAGAACTAATTTATCAGTTAAAAGGAAATTTCGTTAATTAACTAATTAGCAACTATTTTGCAGTCTTCTGACTCGACAAAATTAGAGTATGCAGTTTAAATCAGCTTTAACAAAGTTACGAAGAGATTTTACGCTACCGGCTTCAATTTGTGTTTTAAAAAATAATTGTCGTTAAATGCGAAGAAACTCGGGCCCATGCACTTAACGAAATACTTTATTCTGGAGCATACCGTTATGATCATAGGTCAAACACAAGTACAAGACAGGCAAGACTTGGTTAGTAGGAAGCCTGAGTACTCGCACAGTTTCATACCCAGGCCAAACCAGCCAATGATTTATAAATTTTAAACAGTGGATGCAGTTCGACAGCGGAATACCCCATTTGACGAGGATACGAATACGACACACGATGACATATAGGACCGTGTGACGCTATCGACGGGGTCTGACACCAGGGTCAAAACGCCACCAATATTCACCAGGACGTCCAGATACGGCGACGTTCCAATCGCCGTAACTGTAACAAAACATCAGCCATGGCAACGTGATTAAGAGTCAGTTTTCTTATAAAGTATTCATGTATTAGTTTTCCTTGCCTATTTTAATTTCATGGCCGAAAATTCCAAAAGTTCCAAACTGGAAACATAACTTTCAGTGGACGTATAAGAAGAGGGGAACTCATAATTATGCATTTTTTTATTAAATTTAACAAAATCTATTACGTTTGTTAAATTTAATAGAAAAATAAAATATTATGAGTAGGCCTAATAAAGTTCTTATACATTTACAAAAAGGTAAAATCACTAGCTACGTTTCATACATGGTAATTTTTGCTCATGAAATGAAGATGGACAAGGGAAACCAATAAATGAACACACAAAAACCAGGGGATTAATCTTGGGGTGGGGCCGCCGAATTTACTATTAAGTGACTGTTCTAACTTCTTAATGTAACTTACATGATCTGTCTTCCTCCGCGATAAACGTAATTATATTGTATTTTATAATGCAATATGAATCGTCATAAGTTCTTAACAAAACGAATGTTCGTAAGCCCTTGGGGTAAATGGAAAGGTAAGCTATCGAGAGAATGACTGGAGTGAGTGAGAGATTTTTGGTCAGCGCTTAACATCGGTATATTTAGCACTGTTGAGGAGCGACATGAGGTGAGTGTGGAGCAGCACCGGAGTGAAAGGGTGGGGGAAACAGGAGATCCCCGAGAAAACCCGCCGATCAACGGCATTGTCCGGCACGATCGCCACATGCGAAGAAATTCCGGGAACCGACCCCACCAGTAATCTAACCCGGATCGTCTTGGTGGGAGGTGAAAGATCTGACCGTTCGGCCAACACAGTCTGTAAAGAATGACTAGAATACGTACTGAATCGGCGATAAAATGTGAACTACTCTTCATAATTCAGTGGAATATTTTTACAGAGTAGATATATCTGGACGTCTATTAACACAGCTTTGTCTTCAAGTAAAAATGTTTAACTTTTTTTTATTACAATTGTATCACGAAACCACAAAACCTATAAAAACGCCAAACTTTCGTTGTATAATTTTTAATACAATAATATCCAGGCCTCTATGACAACCGAATTTAAAAAAGACAGACATCTTAATTTGAAAATAATTTTACTATCCGAGAACCTCTCGTGCAGAAGTTACAATTATTTTCCGATCAAAACGCGAGTATTTTTAAAATCCTTAAGAGTGCGTGGTAGATAAATAAACGCTGAAAACATCAATTGATTCCCACGCTTTTCTCGAAGCCAATATGGATAAAATACTCAATGACAATCCTAGATAATGGTATTTGCCAACTTTATGAGTAAATATTTATCCAGAATTACTAATTCGTTACGCGTGATCTCTTGCGCCGCAGTTAAATGCACGAGGTTCCGGCGTAAGATATTGTGCCTCAGAAGTTCGTACTGGAAACAATTTTGTTTAAAACGTTGGCTAAAACTATTGTCTAGGATTGCTATTGTTCCATTTTCGTAAATTGGCTTCAAGAAACCTACAGTTATAGATTAATGCTTTCAGCGTTGAATTTTGTACCATGCCCTCATAATGCAGATAGTTGTATTTGTATGAAAACTATACCACGAAATGTGACCCGAGTCCCACATGACCATAGTTCAACATGTAAATTCGCGGCCTTGTACTCGGTAGAGCTGCAGGGTATAGGCAGTGCGGCAAAACCGTCAAACTTCAGGGTGATTTTTTTGTGCAGCAGCAGAAGATAACTTTGTCGTCAGTTTCAGACCCGGGGCGGAAGATCGCGCAGTTTATCACCTGTCGGAAGCACAGACCGCGCGTAATCGCAGTCATTTGTACAGCCTCTTCAAGCGAGCTAGCCCGCGTCAAGGGGCTCTTCGCCGGAAGTTATCCTCGACGTGAAACATATATTATCCAGCTTACTTCGCTCCTTCCATTTTTGGTTTTCTCCGGAAGCTTTACGTCGCGTAGGGAGGACAATTTAGTTACGTCGTACGTCCGTCTTATAGGGCGTTCTTATGACGACGAGGGCGTGGTAGACGCGACGCCGGAGATCTACCGGATAAACCGTCGTGCGTTCTTCTTACGACCCTATCTTACGGCCAAGTCACTAACCTACACCTAGGTATTGTTGACCCAGGAGGTTAGAAGCGCTTCAGAAGACATCCGTCGTGGGGCGCAGTCCTGGTAATACGGCCGTAGCCCTCGACATATAGTTGAATGTTATCCCGTTTAAGTTATTTATGTGCGTAAACCACGGATGTCGTACACGCCCTGCGCAGGGTCGGCATGGGCGAGACGAAGCTAGCCCGGACCGACCGTGGTTGGTACAATTGTCAGATCACTCGCCTCCCACCAAGGCGATCCGGGTTCGATTCCCGGCGAGGAAGGTCCCCGGAATTTCGTATTTGCCGGACGATGCCGCTGTTGAGCGGGTTTACTCAGAGATCTTCCGTTTCCCCCGCCCCTTCACTCCGACGCTGCTCCATACCCACATCATGTCACTCCTCACCAGAGCTGAAGACCTCGATGTTGATCACTGACCAAAAGATCTTCACGAAGGTAGCCAAACGCTGGAGACAGACGTACTGCCCGCGGAAAATAAAGACCCAGGGGATTCCGTTTGAGAAGTAACATTTCGCTGAGTCCTGCTTTGGTGGTCATGCCAATGTTTGTTAAACTCGGTCTTGAGAACTCTGAACCAATCGCATAACTGCATGGAGAATCTTACAGACTCCTAAGCTAACGTGTCAGATGTGCCACTCACTGGAACAACAACCAATGAAGATAGCTGAGGACAGAGTGCATACAAGTCTTCGAACTCCACACAGGAAAAGATGGTTTTGAGATGGCCACGATAGTTTTTTTTATCAATATCATCCCCAAACTGAATGGTATTGTTGTAGTGAATGTTATTGAATCGGAGAATAACTTGCAGTATCATAAAATGACTAAGTACAAGGAAATGAGCCACAAATACGAAAGAAACAAACGAAGGAAGACAGAAACGGGCGTAGACAACAAACGTGTAAATAATTCCGAAGTTGGAATATAGCCAGTAAGTTATATAATGGAAACTAAAAAACGAAAAAAGAGGAAAAATCAAAGAGACAAGAACCAAACAAGGTGTAAGACAATGGCGACAGTGATTGACGAAAGATAACGAGACCACGGTCGTAGAAGAACAGGTCTGGACACTCTCCTATCTACCAATGTATTTTGCTTGACTCCCGTTTTGTTTGGCTGTAATTCGTCAAGTTACCGAGATTGTTGTGCGTCTTTGGCGCTGCAATCAGGGCGGTCGGACCCAAACTTCCGCCCACTTTTTTTTTTCCATTGTTTACATTATAAAGTATAATATTGGTTTCTGGAGTATATTTTAGGATTGTGAGCGA
This sequence comes from Medauroidea extradentata, assembly GCA_003012365.1. NCBI lineage: Eukaryota > Metazoa > Arthropoda > Insecta > Phasmatodea > Phasmatidae > Medauroidea > Medauroidea extradentata. The sequence goes on from PNEQ01047200.1 coordinate 9,734, forward strand.
AAGAAGTATTTCATAAATCGATAAAAAAAAATACGTTTTGATAAGTTGTTTATCTTTGTAATGTAAACAATGGAAAAAAGTTGGAGGAAGTGGGCTGAGTTTGAGCCAACTGCCCTGATCGCAGTGCCAAAGAAGCACAACACTCTCGGTAACTTGGTGAACTGCATTCAAACAACAAGGGGGTCAAGTTTCCAGGCGAGTGTTTAGACCTGTTCTTCTATGGCCGTGAACGAGACCAACACAAATGAATAATCTGCGACATAGATGGTCGTAGACAATACAAAATACAACACATACTATAACACTGGCGATAATGGTAGGCTTTCTTCGACAGCTGATGCGACATTTCGAAAACTGGTATCTGTTCCCGTCTTCAGGTACAAGAACAAACTGAGGAACTTCAGCAGACTAACACTAATAGAAAAGTGGTACGAGCGTTGCGTCGCCCTTCTAGACATCTAACACACTATATAGGCCACTTTAACAAGTCTTCAGCGTGCTAGCAAAACACTTATTTCTATGAAACTTCCACCAAGGCGATCCGGGTTCGATTCCCGGCGGGGTCGGTCCCCGGATTTTCGCATGTGGGAATCGTGCCAGACGATGCCGTTGGTCGGCGGGTTTTCTTGGGGATCTCCCGTTTCCCCCGCCCCTTCATTCCGGCGTCGCTCCATACTCACATCATATCGCCCTTCACCAGCGCTAAAGACCTCGATGTTTAGCACTGACCAAAAAACCTCTTAACTTCTAAGAAACTTCTCAATGTGTTTCTTATGAGTGCATTTACGAAAAGAACAAACACTTCAAAAGATTTTGGAATGGTAGTATCAAAACAGCACCTTACTTAGAAGGTTCACTTCGGAGGCCCTCGAAATCGCTAAAAACGGCGTTTTCAATCCGTTATATCTAAACAACTACTAGCGGGATTTGTGTGAAACTACAATTAAAGGTGTAATGGACTTTGCTTAAAACTTTCCACCACTAAAAATGTAGGGTCACCGCTGAAAGTGTGAGTCAGGCGAGTGATCCACGATACTACTGCACGTTGTTTCAGTGTCTTGCGGTAGGCAATACCGCACCAGATGAGCCTGTCAACATCGCCCTTGGCGCCGTGCCTCACTCACACAAACACACGGCCACCAGACGGGCACCTTAACATCTGGTCAGCAACGATGTCACTGAAGAAGGATCCCAATGGCTCTGACAGGAAACAAAGAAGGAATGAATGATCCATGAACTTTACTCAGGAGCCACCCCGACGTTCGACAGAAGTGAAGTCGGAAAACTGAAATCATGACGGCCGGACGAGGAATCGAAGCCGTGCTGTAGACAAGAAGGTCCACGCCACGTCCATCATGAAGCTGGCTCTGTGACGGTGAAGGCGGCCGGTAGCCGGGGGGCGGAGTGCGTGGACGTACACAGCCGCAGTATTCCAGGGTGCCGCCCCCGATAAATCACAGCGGGCCAGGGCAATTTTCAAGCAGCTGTAACCCGACACGACACTCGTGAGACCAGCCGACAAGATGTAGTGCTGTCTGGACGATGGCCTCAGGGACCAGCGTCTGCCTACACCGTCTCTACTCTGCTACACTGCCGCTTATACAGCAAGCAGACGCAGCGTTTAAGAGTGCTGTGTACTGGTTTGAAATTTCCGCGTTTGACGCGCGGAACAGCGGAGTGATAAGAGCCATAGCACCAAATACCCTAGAGAGTAATACCGGACAGCTCTATGCAAATACTAAAGAGTAAGCTTGTGAAAAATAACCCAGCGGTATGGCGTGACACTAACGCATATTTTGATATTATTTTTGTATAATGATTGTAATTTATTACTTCAACAATTTTTATTTATTTTTTACGTAATTATCGTACTGTGATTTTTTTATTTTCTCCATTGAACGAAAATATGTTCTCCATAGAGAAATTTTTTTTCAGGGTTTTTATGTTGGCAGCGTACATCTGAAGTCAATTAAACTTAAGGTGCTGTTCTCTGGTGGTTTGACGAGATAATACAATCAGAATTCTCGCCAAATCGCTCAAGCTGTCCAGTCTTTATATATAGTGTATTTGATAGCACCACATCGACGATAGGCACATGGTCTCTATTCGCAGCGCGCTAAACTGGCGGGCAATGTTTTCGTAGAACTCATTTTCCAATGGGACTTTAAGAGGTGACCCTATAATTTTATTTTCGCATAGTATGAAGTAAAGACCAATGCACACATCTCATTTTGCAGTTTACGGATTCAAGTCGTATTTTGAGAGTTACGCCAGTCTAAAAAAGCCGTTTTTAGCCATTTCCAGAGGCCCAAAAATCATGTTACCAACAAGAACACCGAATTTTCAGAAAGTGGCATACGTAGTTTTAAGTGGGTGTTCTTTTCATAGATAACAACAATAAGAATAAGTTCGGCGGTTTCGCGTAAAAAAGTATTCGCGTGACTCGCCACAACACCGTCCAACGGCTAAGTACACAGTCCTCTTACAGTACGGAAGCAGAGGGACTATAAGGGCTACACTGGCGCGTGCGTCAACAGCAGTGTCGTCTTTATGCGTGCAATGTTTTTCAATAGCCAATCACCTGTTGGTTGTTCGTAGAAATCCTTTACTGCATCTCTGACTTACTGTCATACTATAGGTCATTCGGGTTTAAGTGAGCACTAAAAATTTAACCTTTGAAAAATATCACTAGCCATTACTGCGTATAAATCACCATTAACGAGAGTAACTTTACTGCTTTTATGGTTGGCAGCGAAATTACGCAAAATAGTTCCATGTATTTTCCTATATAAATACAACAATACAAAAACAAACTCAACCGAAATTTACATAACTGTATTTTATATTACAAATAAACTTTTCTTTATCAAACTGTATCGATTCGTACTGACTGCACAGTTTATCGTACCCGCGCAAGCATCAAGTGATGTGTCCAGAGATGTTAAACAATTCCCGTCGTTAGCCGTTACACGCGGAAAGATACGAATTGGCTGAAAATAGAATATCAGCAGGATTTTTTTGAGTGCTCACTTTATCCCGAACCACCTATATGTCAGAAACTATTGTCAAACGCTGGTTTTGAAGTCTATTTAGGCCGCGGTCACACTGGATACAGAACTACTTCACTTAAACATGTTCAGTTTTATGGAGCGGTTACACGAGCAACGAACTAGTTCAGATCGCAGTATCTTCTCGTTCAAAGTAAACTGATTTCATGTGTAGTTTCCAACAACATATCGTCGATGCTTCTCTCCTATTGGCTGCTTGGAGTAACTATCTGTGTAACAAACATGGCTGCTTTTTGGTCCGACATTTTGCACTCGTTAAAATAGATTTACTTTTGGTGTAAAATAATTATGTCCACTGTCTCACACAAAAGCATTGCAGTTAGATGCAGTGTGATAATGGTAAAGTCGTGCATGTTGAGTGAAGAAGTGATAATAATTACATATGGTACATTTCAGGTTACAAGTTTGTTGAGGTTAGGATTCTGTTCAGTCGTGTAACCACGCCGACATGTTTGGTTTTAAAACTGGTATTAAACTGAACAGGTTTAAGACCTCTAATGTGACCTTGACCTTAGCATTTAAATGTATTCGCGTGATTTTCCGGCTGTGTTCTTTAGTGTATACTGTTTGTGCGATATTTATTTTTTACAGCTTAAATTGAAGAAAATATATCACAAATCTGTCTGGCAGTTTTATTGACAATGGTTTTTGCCGTGACAGCTATTTTTTTAAGCAAGAAATTTTACGGTTTCTACTAAAAAGTCAGTTAAGTAGAATTTCGTTGATTAAATAATTAGTTAAAACCATAGTACTTACTGCTTTGAAAAAAAAAATAGCCAACTTGGAGAAGACGATTTTAAACAAAACTGCCTGACAGATTTCTGATATATGGCCTTGTTTAGGCGTAAAAATTAATATCTAGAGAGCATATCCTTAATGGTCGGGCCTACGTTCTGAGACTTCGAATTAGGGAGCTGATTGGAGGATGACTTCCAGCCACGTTACTAGTTCGTGCGACTCAGGTTTGCCTTACGTGTGGAAAGTTGCACTTCTGTATTCTTAACAATTCTCTATGTCCAGACGTCGAAGCGTTTACGAGTTGGTGCTACGCTAAGGCGTTTACGGAAAGTAACCTGCCAGAGTTAGCTAGTTTTTTTTTTTTTTTTTTTTTTTTTTTTTGTTACGTAACTAGGACACCCGATTACAAGAGGTTAGGCAGTGTCCCGAAAATTTCGTGACTGTACACATTAATTTATCTAGCAATTGGGTCACTTTTACTGAAACTCTTTGGAACGAGGAAATCTTAATGAAACCACTCCCTGACTGCCGCGCCATATTAGGCGTATTTTAGCGGCTGAATTGTTCATAAGCTGTTAGAACGGTCGTAGAAGAACAGGTCTGGACACTCGCCTATCTACCAATGTATTTTGCTTGACTCCCTTGTTGTTTGGCTGTAGTTC
>PNEQ01047200.1:14301-30380 GCA_003012365.1 Medauroidea extradentata
GGGGAGGATTGGACGAAGTTTGATCCCGACCGCCCTGATTACAGCGCCAAATACGTACGTAGAGCATTGTCGGTAACTTGGTGAACTACAGCCAAACAACAAGGGGGTCAAGTTTCCAGGCGAGTGTCCAGACCTGTTCTTCTACGGCCGTGGTGTTTTCCTAAACTGTTTCTATTTACAAGAGATGAAATGCAATAATTCAGTGAACAGGAATGGCTGCCACCATGGAGTTACGAAATTATGTTGTTGCCAATGCCTTATCAGAAATATAAATGGACTGTATAACACAAAACAATTCTTCATGAATATGTATGTTAGAAAATGGTCTTCTGTCACTTTTCTTTATACTTACAACATAGTAGCCTAAATTGTAGAAGAAAATGCAGCTGCATAAGATACAAAAAAGTTAATATTGTGTCATTTTATTTCAATACATCTTAAGTCTCGTCTATATTGCACCTAAATACAGTTTGTTATGATTTCAGATTTATTAGAGATAAAACAAGAAATAATGGTAAAAAAAAAAAAAAAGTGGTGAACAAACCCTGTAACCGCCTCCTGATTCGGTTGCCAGAAACGTGCAAACAGCCTCAACCTGTTCGCGGCATATTTGCAAACACTGTTGTAAACAGGAGCGCTAAATTGCTCTGCTCACAGAATCCGCTAATTCAACCGTTAAAATACGCTTATTGTCACGTGTACAACTGTACACTCAGTGTAGCAGCAGACAATGTACAGTTATCTGAGGACATAGTGTATACAGTACTGTGGAGTCAGCTAGTTGGTCACTGAAGGTGCGACATATTCGGGTCTGAAGTAATAGTCGAAAGCAAGCAATTTTCTCAGTTGACATTTCAAGTACGAGCTAGCATCACTTGGATCACATTTTGAGGTAAATATAAAGAGTGGCTACGCATCGTGTACCGGCCAAGCTATTGATTTTAGAGGTATAGCTTGCTGATGAAAAATGTTTCTATAGACGTCAGAAGTAGTCATAAGTAATTTTTCTTCGTTAAGTTAGGTTTTCTTGGTTAGATTAAGTTAGGTTAAGTAAGGTTAGATTAGTAAACTAATCTGGCAGCGTATTCTGTAATTTTTTCAGGTTCTTATACGAGCTCTATACGAAGATAGTTAGTGGATAACTATCTTTTCGACGAGAATTGGTATTCTGTAAGTAAAAATGGCACCATGACAGTCTTTCAAAAATCTCCGGACTCTCTGTATTATAACGATTGGGTCCTAGGGTGTTGTTACGGGACACAGTTCATGAAAATGGCCGTATGATTTAAGTTGTTTTCAACGACCATTCACGTTGGAGAACTAATCCGATTGAGATGTTGTTTGGAATGATACAGAAATATATTATTTTATTTGATTAAAAATAATGTAGTACTTTTCGTGAATTATAGGTTTGAGCAAGCTTATATTAACATTGGCTGCGGACGCAAACGACAAATGTAATACAACGCTCGCGTGCTGCTATTTTTATTGGTCGGAGATACTAACATAAAACAAGTACTGCTGTCTCTTACAAGCGCAGCACACCATCTTTCTACGAGAGACAAGTTGATGTTATAACTTTTAAAGTCGGAATTATAAAAAGGAACAAATAGGATTTATGTAATTTAAAACTAAACTTAAGTACATCGTAGTTCAAAACACGATGTGAAATGTGAGGAAATAAAATTAATAAGATGTATGAAGGTTTTCAGAGCACATCCTGCGGTATTCCCAAGTGTATATAGAGATTCTGGTAAAGAGAATACTGTATAAGACAGTCACATGTGACAATATTTACCAGAGGTTGAATTAGACAAGAGGGCACCTAAAATAACCTAACCTAACGAAAAATGTTTTTACGTAGGACTACTTCTAACGTCTATAGAAACATTTTTCATCGGTAATCTATACCTCTAAAATCTATAGGCTGGCCAGTACACAGTGAATAGCTGTTCCTAATATTTACCCTTTTTTGAACGACTCGAGTTGATGTAATATTCTGCCCGGTCTAACCTCCTGACTTTTCGTAAACTGCTCTAATTGGATATTTCGTCCGGGTCAGCTTTTAACCAAAGGCCGTGGCCGCAGCTAATTGAATTCGACGTTCCGAAACAAGGCGGGCTTGTTTGTAATTACCGGACCTAGGGTGACAAGATATAGCACGAGTCTGTGCCATTAATTCCAACGTCGTAGTTTGCCACAGGTTAATTACCACGATGACCCAGGGTCGGTGTGGGTCGCGTCAGGCAACGAACCGCCTATCGTAAAACAGGGTGATTAGAAACACTGGAGTGAATAGAAACCAAATTAGAAATAAATTCTTAGCTTACACTTTTCGCTTTAAAATAATGTAATTACAATACAACTACTGTTTGTAAACTGTTTTAACTTGCCTACCTAAAAATTGAATGTTTAAAACAGAATTTATACCTAAAATTTAGTTTTAAAATTGTGTTTCTATTCACCCCAGTGTTTATAATCACCTCGGTTTACGGTATATGTTGTTGGCAGAAGTCCTCGAGTGCTGCTCTTTTATCCGCCGGGAATTTAAAAAAAAAAATTGCACGCGGCAAGATAGATCTTGCCTACTGGCCGTGTGTTTGTGTGTGAGGTACGGCGCCAAGGGCGATGTTGACCGGCTCATCTGGTGCGGTATCGCCTCTACCGCAAGACACTGAAACAACGTGCAGAGTAGTATCGTAGATCACTCGCTTGTCTGATACTTTCAGAAGCGAACCCCAAGTATTTATCGGTGAAAAGTTTTAAGTAATAAACATTGCATGTTTCCATAGTAGATTCACACGAATCCTGTGAGTAGTTTTTCAGGTATAACATGTTGATAAATATATATTTATTTAGCCACTTTGAGGGGCTCGGAAATGATTTTTTTCTGATTGAAGGGACGCTTTGAAACTACCTTTACGCCATCGTTTGAAGTGTAATTTTTTTCGTACACTAACACAATGGGCACGTGTGCAATATTTCGTAAAAAAAATATACACTGAAAAAAAAAATACTTATTAGTCACCACAAAATATTTTGTCAAATTGGACCTTACCAAAATTTTTTGTAGTAACCACAAAATGTTTTGCTCTCCCAATTAAGTTTTGCAGTGACTACAAAAAAATGTTGTAACCACTACAACATTATTTTGTGAGGTCCATACTGACGAAACATTTTGTAGCCACCACAAAACTTTTTTTTTTTCTGTGTATGAACGAACATATGCAACGCATTTTAATAACATGGTAGGTTACGCTATCTACCACACAACCCAGGCGGGAGCAATGATAAATAATTACACGTTAAAGGGGCCTCCCTAGATAGGCTGCGTTTGTGTGTGTGAGGCAGCAGTGGTAAGGGTGCCACTAAACGGCGTATGTAATGTATTGTCGCCTCTCCGCGCAAGACTCTCAGATGGCGTGTAGTGCTTTACTATTATCCTTTTCCTATGAGACTTTAAGCGGTGACCACATTATTTTATTTATGGAGAGCATAGTTCAAAGTCTAACGCTTGTTTCTATAATTGTGTTGTTTGAATAAGGTTGTTAATCTACCAGATATGGCAGTCTTAAAAACCCGCTATTCGCCAATTTGAGGGGCCCGAAAATAATGTTTCTAATAAACGTGCCTAATTTTTAAAACTATAGCGACATAGTTTGAAGTATGTGTTCTTTTCGTAGACGTAAAAATATAATGCGCGTTAAATAGTTTCGTTAAAAAAAAAAAAAAAAAAAAAATAGGCATAACTCGCTGCAACGCTATTGAAGGGAAGGTAGGGCAGATGATGTCTCAGTACCAGTCTAACCTATATATATATGCCACATTTGACTTTTTTTGTTCATCTCGGTGCAACCAGCACTGTTGTGGGACCTTTCAGGCGGTATTTTCCAACACCATGAAAAAAAAAAAAATACTCGAAAACACCTACTCATGATTTTTTGCACACTTTTATTCCTGTATTAAGCTTATCATCATCTACACACACAGACAATGTTTTTTGTGAAAAAGTGATTTCGTGAAAGTAGCTGAGCCCCTCGTAATTTGTTGTACCAAATAAGTCCCTATTTTTGTCAGGACTTCAAGGAGTAAGCACAAATATTACAAAAAGCTCAGTATGCTAACGCCTACACCGCTTAGGGTTTATGAAGTATTGCAAATCTTAAAAAATATGTTACACTTGTGCGTTCTCATCGTGTATTTATCTTGTGCAGAACTTTCTATTGAACTTTTGCCTACGTAGTACACAGACAGCAAAGTTTTGCGCATGTCACACGGTTATTTAAGTTGCGTACCGTAAAAAGGTATAAATTGGAACGTAAGAGTGAACAAGTCTAAAATTAGAAACAAATTCCTGGCTTGCACATTACAGTATATCAAAATTAAAACACTACTGGTAGTAAAATGTTTTAATTTTCCTGCCTAAAAACACGCCTCGTAAAACCGAGTTTGTAGCCTACTTATAACAGGTTATAAAATTGTTTCCCCATTCACGCAGTTTCCTATTCACCCCGTTTAACCCCATTTCTCGTAAAATTACAATGTCGTGTATGTGAACTAAACATTAAGTTACAGTGTGATAATTTTACATTTAAAAAAAGGTGAAATAATTTACTGCGCAAATTAACAAATATTTGAAGGGCATGAGGAAAGATAATGGTAACTACAATTTAAAAATATTTGAGAATGCAGGAAAACTACGGTAAACTCATATTGTACATTCCAATATAAGAGATTAAGATACATACCCACAAGTGGCAGCACAGTGCACTAATGATTCTATTGCAGGCGCTATATATATATATATATATATATATATATATATATATATATATATATATATATATATATATATACACATACAGGATGTCCCTCAAGTCCGGCCTCATAGGACAAGTCGCATTACGCATGTGCAAAACTAATCGTGGCTACAAACGACGGAGCTGTAAGGTCGACCTTGAAGCGCGCATGAAATGCCTCGTCGCCTCAATGAGCCAAGCTCTGAACTAGCATGCAAGGTTCCCGCCGATCCATTTTACTATTTTTTTTATTAACATATTCGAATTTATTATTGCGAAATTAAGGCATACGCCTTTTCTTACATTTAACCGCGGTTATTATACATTACAAAATTATTATTAACAAGTTAATAAACGAAATAAAATAACAAGGTTGTGAAACTTGCTTTCACGAATGATACTGACACTCAAATTATTAGTAAAGAAACTGTTTGAACGAAAATTTTATTTTTATTTTAAAAAAAAATGTTTATTCTAATAACATAAAGTTTGATTCAATAAAACTTGTTAAAGTAAAAATTTTTATTTTAAAATAAACTAACATGTTACATATACACACATGTATATACGATGTAGTTGCTTATTTTTATTTTTCTGTATAGTATTATAACTGAAACCTTAATTTTAAAAACCATGACGATTTTAATTCAATTTCTTTGTCAAATTGTACCTTATCTTTAAATGTGCATAACTCAGTTGTGATACATATTGGGTTACCATTGTGTCTCCCTATGCCCTTAAATTTCCCTACACTGGCCAGGTAATTTTTACAGGTGCGGCTACAACAATATTTACAATCACACGGACGACATATTAGAGATTTACGCATAGGAATGATAATACTAAATTCGACGAGGCTTGTTCGTAGCGTGCTTGGTTACCTCACCAGTCGCTCATAAATTATTATTTACGCCCGGGAGGGCCGTCTCGAAGGAACGATCATTCCTCCGCCTTCGCTACACGGCATTGATGGACCTGGACATTCTACGGGCACCTCGTGTAACAAACATATATGCCCTAATGGAATGCAACAGGAAGCAGGAGGCGGAGGAATTCGTCATAAAGATACTGCGGGGAGAGAACTTTTACCTCCAAGTACTTAAACACTCCGGACAGGATATCATGTTAACAAAACTGTTAGTGCTCGCCGAGGTACTTCTTGGGTAATGTGTCCATCTACATTCCGTCATACTTGCTTAGTGCTACCGCCTTTGTTTTTATGTTCACTCGCTGTTGCAGTGTAATTGTAAGATTGTTGAAGACCTACACTGTCATAAATGAAACCATTATTGGGCGGTTAAGGCCTTGTTACCGAGTTTTGCAGCGATTTCGAAAATATTTTTTTTATTGCTACCTAATACTCATATCAAAATTTCGCCGCACAGTTTTGACACTTATATGTTATAATTTGTAGCTGAATTTTTTTGTAGAATTATACTGAACGGTTTTTTAGATTTCATTACCCAAAGTACCACGTTTTTCGTCGTGAAATTAAGCAAAAATTAAGGGAATTATTTTTTTGCTGGTGAATGGTACATTATTTAGAAAAAACGCGTCCACAGTATTGTGCATCGTGTGATTGCACATTGACTCAAATTTTTTCAAAACTTTTGGTTAAAAAATATTTGAGTTATTGGCACCAGTCTGAAAAAAACTCGGGAACAAGCCCTTAAGGGTAAAGTAACCTGCTTTTAACCCAAAACGCAAAAAGAGGGGTTTTATAAGTCTAACGTGTATACTGTCATAAACGAAACCACCCTAGCAGCAAACACAATCATTTTTCAGTTGGCCAACTGTTGGCAGAAGCGGCCAATGTTCGCTGGTATAATCGTCTACTTTTGTTGGAATGGTTGCTAATCATGCCATGTCAGTAAATATGTGTGTAGTTATACTGATATAATTTTAATGCGGGCAATTTAGTTTAAAAATACTAACATATTTCAGTATACGGTCCACAAGCAGACTTAGCAAACTAGCCCACAAGCATCTGAGTATAATAAGAATGCTTGTGGTACACCTGTGGTTAATGTGTGGGTGGTTTCACTATGCATCATGTATGTCACATGTGGCCACGGGTGCATACCGAATGTTTACTGCCTGTGGGATGTTTATCGTGATCAGATTTGTACAAGTGGGCCAGTTGAGGTTTGCTATTTGGGCATTATTCGGGTATTGCGGTAAAGTGACCTGTTTTTAACCCCCAACGCGTAAAGAGGGGTGTTATAAGTTTAACGTGTGTATCTGTGACATCGTAGGTGTTAAACGGAAGAACCGATTTTGATAATTTTTTTATTTGAAAGGTGACTTGATCGACAGTGTTCTCAGCTAAGATTCAATAAAATCTGTTCGGCCGGTTGAAGACCATCAACTCATCTTTTCTAGGCGTTGAAGGGATGTGAGCAGCTTCTACTGTTCTGATCGATTCGAAATTTATTATCCTGTGCCTTCAATGATAATACAATAACATGACCACTTTGACCTGATGCTGTAGCATAATCTGGAATCTGCAGGATACCCAACTCCTCACCAACTTACAATCGGAGTTTTTTAATACTTTTAATTTAAGTTTCACTTGTTAACGTGGTCGCTCTCCAAACATAAATTTCCCACGTGAAATTTCTTAAGAAGGAAAGGGTAGAATGAATAAAGCTCATAAATATTCGCAACAATGTTTTAAATATTAATTATTAAAGAAATTTAATAGGTAGCTGTCTCATATCGTAATTTTCTTCCAGATATTTCACGTAGAATATTTTTATGTAAAATATTTACCTTTAAAGTTGAGCCATTGAGGAGAGATGAAATATATCACAGACTATTCATTTACATTACGTAGTAGCGAATTTGTTACGCACAGACTTACATATTATACCTAAATTGTTAACCAAGTAATATTCTATACTCTGATCAGTAGGGACAGAAAATTTTGCGTTTTGTTTTGGGCACAGGCTATAATGCAAACAACTATAAGATTATGTACTTTTGCTAATGTCTGTTTGACTCATTTGTAACCTCCTGGATTGTCCCGAGCCAGTAATAAAGAACAATAAATGCAGTACCAACCACGTGGTGTCACTGTGTCAAGGAGCAGCCAATCAACAGCTGATTTCTTCTCGCGTCCATAAACATTCTTGAAAGCTAGCCTACATGTCAGTGAACGCGCGAATTTTTCTCGTTTCCAGTTATTAGACTTAATTTACAAAAAAAATGAATTTAAAATACATGCTATATTAAAAATATATAAATAATAAACGAAGACGGCGAAGAATTTTTCTATGTCTGTATCTTTATTTTGAGGAGCCGCAATGACCAAATGGTCAGACCATTCCCCTCCAACCAAGCCGATCCAGGTTCGATTCCCGGCGCGGTCCCCGGATTTTCACACGTGGGAATCGTGCTGGACGATGCCGTTGGTCGGCGGGTTTTCTCGGGGATCTTCCGTTTTCCCCGCTCTTTCATTCCGGCGCTGCTCCATACTCACCTCACGTCAAGTCTCACCAACGCTAGAGACTTCAATGCTGAGCGCTGACCAAAATCTCCAACTCACTATTTGCCAACATCCTAGGGAAACGATCCTCACGTGTAGAGGAACAAAACGTGTTATATGAACATAGGTCCAAAAACGCACAGTTTCTGCGCTACAGTTGGCAATACATGACGTATGGTTGATAGCGCGCGGGTAGGATCATGTTGCTGTGGGGCATCATTACAGCAGTACGTATCATGTTACTATTCTACACACTACGCCACTAACACACAGACAGTAGGAACAACTGTGACACAGCAACATGATCCTACCAGCGCGCTATCAACCATACGTCATGTATTGCCAACTGTAGCGCAGAAACTGTGTTTTTTTTGGACCTATCTTCATATAACACTTTTCGTTACTCTACACGTGAGGATTGTTTCCCTAGAATATTGACATGGAATTTTGCAACATCCTATAAATAAATAAATATATATACTAGCAGTCCCCCGCGGCTTTGCTCGCGACTATTATTCGTTACTGATATTATTTACTTTAATTTGAAAAACCTCTTAGTACACAAGATTGGTACTTCAGTCATCAAGTGTTAGGATGGCCAAGCGTTTTATTTAAAATCCAAACAACAATAATAAACATTACTGAACGCACCACGGATTTATATAAATACGTGGGACAAACCAACAATTGCAATCATCAAACTAACAATGACAACCATCATACCAACAATGACAACCATCAAAATTTTAAAATATTGTTTTTTTTTTTTTGCTATCTTCCTCACAATTTTTCCGTATTTTCTCACCGTTTAAATCTTCCCTGGACTACGACAAACATTTCAAAACCAAAATCAGCTAAATCGACCCAACCGTTCTCGAGTTTTAGGGAGACAAACGAGCAACAATTGATATATATATATATATATATATATATATATATATATATATATATATACACAGCACTGCGCCACCCACGAAGCGGGCGCTTGAGGAACGTGTGGTGTGTTCCGAAGTGGCGCCGCTGGTACTGCACTGTAACGGCGGGTAATGGGCGCGCCGGTAGCCGCCAGCAACAGCCGAGCTTCTCGGAACAACACAGGTCCAGAAGTGACTCGCCAAGCGCGTAATTGATCCGATAACCATCAGGAGCCGGCACACGCCCTTGCGCGAGCATTAGGGCCCGTGATTCTCCGGACCTGTCTTCGTGGAACATATACACCCAGTACTGCAGGGGAGGGTGTTTGAAAAAAAAAATACTTTTTCAATATTTTCAACACTTTCCAACACAGTGCGCACACTTTACACGAGAAATGAAACAAAGATACACTGAAACGAAAAAAGTTTTACCGTGACAAGGAAAAAAAAGTTTGATGTACTGAAACATCCACCAGAATAAGTTTTGTTATAAGTTATTTTCAACTTATTTATATACAGGACGAGTTATAATGCAGTGGTGAGAGCTCATGAGGAAGTGTCGAAAATGTGTTCTCAGTTTGTTCGCTAAGTGATTATGGTTGAAGTCATGCTATCCTGAAAATCGATTTAAAATTCTAATTTAAAAAAACTAACTAAAAAAATTACTTGGAATCTAATTTTTTGACACTAGTCAGCATGCCGTTGCTTATTATCAGGTGGTATTTTATACTGAAAAAAAAAATTACGTTTTATAATTGACATTCAGGGTAGCATTACTTCCACAACATTTTGCATTACGGGCGTACTGAAAATATGTTACAATTTTAATTTGGGTTTTTATGAACTACCATCACGCAAAATTAACTCTCTCGGTATTCACGCATGCTGTATATTAGGCCGCGACAGTGCGTGCATTACCGGGAAGCTCCAATGTAACATAAATTAATAAATTGTATTTAATTAAGCTTGCGGGGTCGCAGTAAGAACATTTCTTTGAAATTCAACATCTTCTATTCCCCGAGGCAAATCAACGAAACAATTTTTTAAATCATATATATCAAAAGCCTTCACTGTGTGATTATACTAGCCCTGCCATTGCCAAATGTACGGCACAAAATCAAACGGAAACTAGGTTATTACAAAATTTAATAAGATCAATCATAAAAGGAGGGGGGATGTGTACTGCTGAAGAACGGTGTTAGGAAAAAAAATATTTTAATTATTTTCAACACTTTTCGACACATTGCGTACACATCAAACGAGAGATGAAACAAAGATACACTGATAAGGAAAAAGTTTTAGCGTGACAGGAAAAAAAGTTCAATAAATCGGAAAATACATTACTATAAGGTTTGTTACGAGTTATTTCCATTTTATTTCTAAACAGGACGAGTTATAATTCAGAGTGTTAATTTTTGCGTGAAAATAGCTCATAAGAAAGTTAGCCGAAAATGATTTTTTCAATTTATACTGTACGTTAAGTGAATAAGGTTGGAGTAATGTTACTTGTATATAACTGAATAGGGTAAGTAAACCCTTTAATCTGAATCTTCCCCCCCCCCCCTCCTCCAATATTTTATCTAAATAAATTTTGTAATTACTTAGTTTCCGTTTTATTTTGGACATTTAGCAATAATTGCGCTAGCATAAACACATGGTGTACAGTTTTGATCTAATAACATTGTTTCGTTGATTTTGCTCGGGGAATAGTAAATGCTGAATTTCAAAGAAGTGTTGTTACTGCGCTCCCGCAAGCTAAATTAAATAGAATGGTTCAATTTATGTAACATTTAAGCATCCCAGAGAGTCGAGGCGAAATATACACGATAAAAATATTTTATTTGGAGTGTATCCTAGGACAAGGGAATAGCATTTACTACTGGAGGTTTGTAGGCATCTGCTTGCACCGGAGTATGACATGATACGAGGTCCTACAAGGGAGAGGCACCTGAATGAGAAGAGCGGGGTAAATGGGAGATCTCCGAGAAAACCGTACGACCAGCGACACTGTCCGACACGTTTGCCACATGCGAAAATCCGGGGACCGACCCCGCCGAGATTCGACGCCTGGTAGCCCTGGTGGGAGACGAATGGTCTGACCATTCGGCCACCGTGGACCGTTCCTCCTAATGAAGCAGAGAATAGTAATGTGCGTAGTACCAACAATCAGTGGCGGCTCGAGGGTTGTTGGTAGGGAGGGCACAAGTTGCCAAGAACTGTATACCAATGACCATGACATATCTGTCTACTTACTGTGTTGTGACCAGCCAGTAATAAGCGGCACCTACATATCAGCGTCTCAGTGAATGCAGAGGCGTCATTTGGGGCCACAGGGGAGGGGGGCAAACGCCCCCCCCTTGGATTTAGAATTTTAAGTGTATAAAATATATTTTTGTATTTATAAATTTATATAATGCTAACTTAAGGACATAAAACTGAAGTTTTATTATTAAAGTTCCTAATTTATACATGCATAATTAATAAAAAAAAGATGCAACAAGGTCACTGTCGCCGGAAAACAAAATCTTGCCCCCCCCCCCCCTCCCCCTAGAAAAACCTGAAATAACGCCCCTGAGTGGATGTAGCGTCAATTAGCGCACAGCATTATACAGTTCTCTGCAACTTGTGCCCTCCCTGGCAACAACCCTAGAGCCACCGAAGCCAATAATATCTTGAATACATGTGGCAACATTGCCGACAGGTGCGTTGAACGCCGCCCGTGCAGGACGAGTACAATCAAAGGGAGATAAATCTAATTTTGCATGCGTGGCGTAACGTAACGATTCCTGTAGAGAGACACACCTCGAGATATAATTCATCTCTCGCCACGCCGTGAGCGTGGTTCTCTCCCCCTTTCCACCTTTCCCCCCCCCCCTCAAAGAACCAGGGAACAAGCCTACATTGGCGTCGACTACAAAACGCTTTAAATGCGTTGTGATGTGCGAGGAAATACAAATTTTTTAACTAAATGATTACGCACGTACCCATTGTGTCTATATAAAGAGAGCCAGAATGTCATTTTAAGGGCGCCGTCTACCGCATTTTTCATCACCATGTTTTAATTTTTATATTTGTCCCGGTTATTTTTTTTTCTTGTTTTAGACACACAATGTGACCAAATTTTCCTCTAGTAAATATTTTTTATTTCGCATAGTTTTTGCGTAATGGCTCGTTAAAGCAAACATTTGCATGTTTCCGTTTTAAGGTCGACACTAATACCAACTCGCTAACCAAACTGGAAAAATTCACAGTTGATAACGATGGTGAAGGCTACAAATTCAACTATGTTTAACCACAAAATAAATTATGTTTGTATAAAAAATTATTGAATTTCTCAAATTTGTATTTTAAGTTTCAACATCTTTATTTAAATTTAAAAAAAAAATATTCGTTGTTTTTATGGACGTGACATTGTAGCCTGCGACTGTGAATTTCTTCAGTTTGGTATGTCAGTTGGTTTTAGTGTAGTCCCATAGCCGTCTTTAGTAGAAGGCCGCGGCCTTAGATCTGGCAACCCTGCCAGGAAGGGTCACTTTAACACTTCTTGTAGCTCTCCAAAGACAATGGCTGTACCTGATTCGTTATCCTGCCCTACATACCGGCGAATCAGGAGAAGCCACTGCCTTTGGCGATACAAAAGAAGTGTTAAAATAACCCTTCCTGACAGGGTTGCCAGATCTAAGGCCGCGGCCTTCTACTACAGATGGCTATGGTAGTCCTTAAAACGGAAACATGCAAATTTTGACTTTAACAAGCTATTACGAGAAAATTATGAGAGATAAAAACATTTCATAAGAACCAAATTTTGTCACATTTTGTGTCTAAAATAAGAAAAAAATGTATGGTACAAATTAAAAATAAAAACATGGTGATGAATATTGCGGTAGATCACCCCCCAAGCGGATTAGAAACACTGTTTCTCAGTTCTCCAACATAACTAAAAAGGGCCTGGCAGACTGTCGTGCTTCAATGTACTAACCGGAAGTGTGTGACACTAAGACAGAAACGTGCTATGAACTTAGTTGCAGATTATCCACAAATAAAATTATATGGTCACCGCTTAGTGTCCCATAGTAAAACTGGATCAGCGGGAACCTTGCACGGTAGTTCAGCGCTTGGCTCGTTGAGGCGATGTGGTATTTGATGCGCGCTTCAAGGTCGACCTTATGTCTCCGTAATTTCTGAGCCTCTAACACGCAGGTAGGCGACGTCCTTATGTCGAGGCTACGGATCTACATATATGAAATTACACGCCATAAAAATTTGGATACGATTTTGCTTTCGATTGGTAAGATGTGATGTGATATATTAAAGTATGTATGAAAACAGTACCAAGTTCAAAATATTTGTTTTTTAATTTTTTCAACCCCTTAAAATTGTGTAAATGATGCACCAAATATATCACCCAATACGCGTTTAGATGTTGTACAAAATTCAAAAAATTTAAGATCAAAGTTAAAATGCGAACATTTTCGGATATTTGGCAACAGCGCGCACCGAAACAAGGACAGTGCTAGTGGCAGTTACCGTGCATTGGAAAGACAGAGCGAATGTCCATATAACCCTGTGCTGCAATCTAAGCGTGAGACGCTCTATACTACAGGCAGGCGTCCGAATACTCGAATAAGGAAAACGAATCCTTTCCGAAGATACCCGAAGTATGGGTTCTACGATCTTACAACTAAGGCAGTGTCCGTATTTCACCTGAAGTACTTACTTGAGCGTACTTGTCCCCGGAAATGACGTCATAAGAACTGTCCGTATTGGAAGTAAAGGATGCAACTGCTCAAGAATGCACAAGGAAACTAATGTGTGTACTTTTACGTCCTTCTCGCGTCCTCGTCATTCTGGTGTGGTCGCCATTTTGAAAAGTTTAAATTCAGTTTGTGGGTTATGTATACTTTCATTGTAAATTCGAATTGCTACTGTTTGTAAGTATATCACGTCACAGTTTTCCTTGTACTTTAGTCTGCAGTTATTTATTTGTGTATTGTGTCTTTTGTTAGCCTCTGAGGATTACCTAAGTCCAAATTTTACTTCATGTGCCAAATATTTTTTCAAATTTTGGCACGAAAATAGTTTTTTTTTTTTCAACAGCTGGCTCGATACTGGCCATAGATACCTAAGAAACTTATGTCCGAATTCTTTAAGTACTGAGTAAAGGAGAAGCAAAGTATACAAGGTTACATCTACAAAAGTACATACTTCTTAAGTACTTAATCCCGTGTGGTGAGTGAACTCGAGGGCACAACATCCCACCACTTAGGCAGACTTCTATACTGAAAAGAGTCCGTAGGTATTCGCCATAACCTGAGAGAACACATGTAAAGAAACTCGGAAATGAGGTAGCAACGGAATGTATGGGCGGAGGGGACGAAAATGTCCCCGAGAAAACCCACCTCGTTTCTAACGCACGAAAACCCGGGATTTACTCCGCCAGGAATCTAAACCGGATCGCCGTTGTGGTTAGAGAACACGGCCTCATTCTACTGCTATTATTAATATACTGTAGCTGAATATTAAATTATTTATTTACTGCACGTAACTTACGTAAATATACAGAATGTTCGGAAATTCATATTACAAACTTCTAGGGCTAGTAGAGGGGACTGAGTAGACAATATTTTGAACAGGAAACTATGTCAGAAAGCGTACCGTTTCCATGCTACATCCATCACAATGTGTCGAATGTATCGGTGTTGAGCAACCGGATAGGCAGCATGATGTCAGAAGAGCACCATGTAAAATGAGGAGTGACTTAAGGTACAGCATTAAGTGACGTTTGACTCATTACAGAAGAAAGTCAAATTTATTTGGTAACAATACCAACGTAACAAAAAAACTTTCGTCTGTCACATTAATACTTGTGTCAACAATGGAAAAAACACATTTCTGTATGTCTTCTGCACTGGATGTGTCCCATACGAAACTGCTCACTACAGCAGAGGCTCGATGTGACGACCAGCAACATCGTTGAGCACATTTTACCGACACACTGTAATAGCTGCAGCACGGAAACGGTACGTTTCCGAGCATGGCTTCCGATTCAAAATATTGTCTACTCAGTTTTCTCTACTAGCCCTGGCAGTTTGTAATATGAATTTCCGAACATTCTGTATAACTTACTCCTGCGGAGCTTTTCTGAACAAAATTCAGCTTTGATATTTATAATTAATGCACTTGCTTTCTGGTGGTTGTTGTACATCTTTCCGTAATATATCGTAATAACAGTCCTTGAAAGTAAACAATTGAGAGTGATAACACGGCCAATTCAATAAATCTAAACTGAGATTTAATTCCATTCTGTATACCTCCAAAGAAACCGTAGCCCAACTCTAATTAAATTAATTAAATAAACCTGACACATAGCCTATCAGGCTATCAGAAATAGAAACGTAAAAATGTTTTTTTATATTAAGTTCACTGAGTCTGCCAGTTATTTTATATTTGCACGATTATAGTGTTATAGGCTGTTCACGGTAAAACGAGCACTGCATAAAATTTTCTTTCAGCTGTTTTGCAGCCATCTTTACTATTTTTAACATGAAAACTTCCATGTAACTAAAAACAAGTGTAAATGTTTCAAAACTCTACAAAGTTAACATATAACGGTTCAATAAAACCTATTTTTAACTAATTACAAGTTCTGCTGATTGCTCTGTTTATAGTGAACAGCCTATAGTTTTATATACATTACTCGTGACTACAATTTCCACACCTAAAAAGTATTTAGCTGTCATAGTTTTTCCATAGCGGCATGTCGAAGTCAAAATTGGGAATACTATGAGAGCTAAAAATTATTTACGTGAGGATAATATAGTCGCAAGTAACGGCTATAAAACTAACACTTTGTCGTGCAAATATACAATTCTGAATTTT
>PNEQ01047200.1:30480-53133 GCA_003012365.1 Medauroidea extradentata
TATATATATATATATATATATATATATATATATATATATATATATATATATATATATATATATATATATATATATATATATATAAACTTAGCAACAAACCTGATAATTTTCCAGAATTTTGCACCCAAATCCAAAGTATCGGTAATTATGTAACGAAAATAAGCCAAAATCAGGCAAATAATATATACAGGTTGTTATTGAAAAATAGGGGTGGCTACATTCTAATTGCATACAACTTTTTTTCCGTCAGGATTTTCGAACATTTGAAGATGATTTATTGAGAAATGAGACCTGTGTAACAAAAAAGGTCCACTTGTTGCAACTGTCTAGGACGTACCGTTTATGCTCAAAAAACACTTGAATATTCGCGCAGACGTACAGAGCCTAGAGCATAGGCATTCCTGCAAACATCCTTGTGATGTGTGCAACATATAGACGATGGTGGACATTCACAGAAAACTAATACTGTTAAAGACGCAGATAAGTTTGTTTCCAACATTCTGCGTACATATCGTAGCAGTTGTGAACGAAAATTGTCGGTGTTGTTCAGGAACATACTGTATATTTTTTTTACGAACAAATGGTGCATAATTTTGAGAAACGTGTACATAGAATTGTTCGTAGTATGACTGTAATTATAGTCTTGAATTTTTTCGAAGCATTCCGTTCAAAACGTTTTGAGGTATTTGCACCAATGCGAAAAAAACCTTCCCATTATGGCTGTGAGTGCAGATTACAGAAAGTAAAGTATTTTTGTAGGTACTAAACTTCTGTTACAATAGGGACAGCAGCCCAGTATGGTTGTCGATACTATTTGAGTTGTACCTACAACAATCTGCTCTGTAGAAGTAATACTATTTCGTAGAAGGAGCAAAGTTAAACAACATATTGTTTCCTCCACAGTAAAGACTGTTTTAGAATGATTAAGATAGTACGCACGGTCAAATATGACAGTTGTCCCAATTTGACCAGAAGTAAGGTACCTACAGCAACACAGTTCTTTCAGTATGTTAGCCCTGTCTGGTGAAAACATCTTGGGTGATGTTGAAGGGAAGAGGAGGGGGGTTTCTAGAAGTGGAAATCACGGCTGAGTCTACGATTGTCAGACGAGAGACAGGGCTGGTCTGTAAAAGCAGACGATCCGTCTCTTTAATCGTTTCCCACTATAAGACGAATAAAAAGCGTCCGCTGTATACCTTACAGTCTGTCCGCGCAGGTAAAAAATAAAAAGTCCGCGCGATTAGCGGTCTGTCGCGTGACGCAACCCTTACAAATAATCAACCAACTCATGTCTCCCCTTCCAACCCCTTTTACCTTCTCCTGAGCAGTGGGATGACATCAGGAAGGGATGGAGATGTGCTTACAACCCCTTGTTACAAGGGTTTCCAAGTTGGCCTACTGGAGTGTCGCCTGCTACAACTGCATTGGAACTAAACAGAGTTAAAGCACTTTGTTTATAAATACCAGCCGGTGTGTCCAGTATTATGGCAGACGTTGCACATAAACTGCGTCAAGGGCGCGGTCTACTACAATTTTCATCCTAACTTTTTTTTTTATATCTCTATCAGATATTTTTCCTTATTTTCGACTAAATCTGGCTCCCATAAAATGTTTGTATCTCTCATAGTTTTTGCACAATGACTCGTAAACGTCATACTTTTTACTTAACGGTTTTATGTACGCCACTAAAACCAACTGACACACCAAACTGGAAAAAAAAATTCACAGTGAATAACAACGTTGTAGGGTAAACCTTAACACATATTTTAAAAAAAATGTATTTAAATAAAAACGCTGAATTTTGAAATGAAAATTTAAAATTTTCAACACTTAAAAAAATAAAATATTTATTATTTTTTTATATAACTAACGTCAAATTGTAGCCTGCCGAATTCTTCTTTACGGTGATATGGTATGTAAGTTGTTTTAGTGGCGTACATAAAACTGTAAAATTCAAATTTTGACGTTTACAAGCCATTACGCAAAACCTATTAAAGATACAAAAATTTCATAACTGTCTGACTATTTACGTCGGAAATGAGAAAAAGAAAAATATCTAGTACAAATGTAAAAATAAAAATATGAAGATGAAAATTGTTGTAGACAATACCCTTAACGATTCAAACTACTCAAGAGGGTATCCAGTACCTAGTAGAGATCGTCAGACACATATTAAAGACGCCATTTTCCCGCGAAAAAGCTAGTTAGGTTGGTAAACATCTACAACCAACAACATAGAACTACTGATTTCGGGTGAAAGTAATTCTGCACCAATTTTTTAAAGCCTCGTGTGATGTACATCTGCAGTTGTGCTTTATGGTAAGTGATATGGTTTTTTCTACTCGGCGCCTTAGGGTTCTGCTGGCAAATCATATTAGACGTATGGTGTCACAGTAACTTTATTTTCATTGGCACAATCGAATAATAAACGTATCTACACACAGACACGCTTCCAATGCCCATGATGATTAATTCGTTCAATGTCGCGAGTTAGTCGGCTGTTGCGCCGGAGTGCCGGACGACATCCCCAGTCTTCCTAGGAGACACGCTGATAAGAGGGTGTGGATCTCAGGGGTCCATAATGTGTGGAGAAACCCTCGCGAAACAGCGGCAGGGTAGGCTACCTCGTGTTATCTCCACGCCTCGATACAACCCCTTCACAATACTGGACCACCCTGAACCAAGAAGCCACGAGCACCTAGTCAAGATAAGTGCAACTGATGGCCGAGGGTGGTCGCATCTCGCTCTTGATGGACCCATTATATACTTCGTCCATTATAAGGTGGCTACTTGTATCTTTCCGCCTGGTTGCTTGTTTTAGCAAGGAAGAGCGTTGAATTTCTTATTTTAGGCCGTTCGGGATTAAGTGAGCATTAAAAATTTAACATCACTAGCCGTTACTGCATATAATTCAACATTAACTATAGTTGTCTTACTATTTGTATGGTTGGCAGCGAAATTACGCTATATAGTTCCATGTGTATTCCTATTTAAACACTACAATACTTAAATAAAATCAACCGACATGGGCAACATTGTATTTTATATAATTAACAAACTTCGTTTTATCAAACTGTGTAATTTATATTCATTGACTGCACACCCACAAACATAAAGTAACGTGTCCAGAGAGGTAGCACATTTTCCGTCGTAAGCCGTTACGTGTGGAAAGATACAAATTGGCTGTAAATAGAACATTAGCAGGACTTTTTTGAACGCTCACTTTATCCCGCCCCGAACCGCCTATAATATGATTTATGTTTTGTATTGTTTTGTGTTGTTTTATTAAAGCTGCTGATTTTTGGTGAAGATAATTTTGCAGCAGTTTATTTCACTGTCTTACGTGCACATCTGCAGTTCTGCTTCGTGGTCAATGATTGGATATTTTAACTTTCTCGAGCCTTGGGATTCTACCGGCAAATCACAGCCATGTGGTGTTGCAGAGACTTTATTGTAATTGGCTCAGACAAATTATATACGGCTCTTCATATATACACGCTGCCAATAACCATGAAGCAGAACTGCAGATGTGCGCGTAAGGCACTACAGCAAAGTGGGGCAAAATTCTTTTCGCGATAAACCAGGGTCCCTACCGATCACTGACCACGAATCAGACCTACAGATGTGCACGAGAAGCTTTGAAACAAGTTGATACAAAATTATTTTCACAAAAAAATCAGAGGCGCTAATTATATTACATTACATTGGATTATATTACACTATAGTCAGAGATGGTGAAATTTTGCGAATTCAATAACCTGCATGTTAGAATCAAATATCCTATTTATTCTCAAGCCCTGTCTATTCGTTCATTGTTTGCTGTTCCACTGAGTAGCAGCTAGTTGACAAATTGTCAGGGCTTGGGTATGCATAGGATAATTGATTCTAACGTGCAGGACATTGAATTCGCGAAATTTTCACCCTCTTTAACTATGGTACGTTACATTGCATAATAATATCAATGTAAGAAACCTTCCTAAAATGTTTAGGAAGTAATTAACCTTAACTAATTATTGGACGGTTACCATACTTCCGCCATGTAAATACGCAAACTTCTACAGTTGTTACAATACAAGTCTGGTAACTTCAGTAAACATTTGACTGTTTTATAAAAAAGTTTATTAGTGCTACCATGGATGTCTGGGAAACAATTCTATCATACCTGCTTTCCTATCGCTCCTATACGCACGTGTGGCAAATTTACAAACGATTTTTTAATGTATATATTGTATTATTCTGTATTATTACATTCGTTATATCATACCTAGAGACTTGTAAAATTCGCGTTATTTTCTAGCTCCGACGTACTGTACGCTCGCACGACGTCTTCCATTAGCTGAATTTGTTGATGCTCGCAGGAGACATCTTCTGGCCAATAGTAGAAGTCTCCCAGTCCTAGTATGCAGGGCACTCACAGTCAAATGACACCACAGCTATCCAATGAAAACACGAAACATGTTCAAGAATCTATAGGACAGTGAAGGCTAGTATATCCCCAAATAATAACGCGAATTTTGCATGTCTCTAATCATACCATATATGATACATTGATTCGTTAGATTGCAAACTCCTGCACACATTAATTACTTACGAGATTGGGTCACAGTTTCCTTGAGGACTGTCAACCAAAAGTAGACCTGCATTTAAACACTCTCTAACTTCTGCACAACCTTGTCACTAGTACAACTATCCACTCACTGGAGCGAACAATGTACAAGTAGCTGAGGACATAGTGTATACAGTACTGTGCAGTCCAGCCGGTAGGTCGTTCAACCCGTGAGATTTCCTAGTCTCTAATTATATATTTCAGTATATTATACTGTTATTATTACAGCGTTATTCTTATTATTTGAACGTGTTAGTGTATTTATAACAGTTACACTATACTGTATAAACGTTAGTAATATTACTCATCATATGTATGGTAATATTCCCCAACCTTGAGAGGGAAA
Source organism: Medauroidea extradentata (assembly GCA_003012365.1). NCBI lineage: Eukaryota > Metazoa > Arthropoda > Insecta > Phasmatodea > Phasmatidae > Medauroidea > Medauroidea extradentata. Next base: position 35,433 of record PNEQ01047200.1, read on the forward strand.
TCTGATTTCCGAATATGTGTGGAAATTTCCGCAAGGTAGTGTATTCGCCACACAAACCACTCAGAAGTTTGCTCGCGCGTTATGTCAAATTGTCCTAGAGGGCTTGCGTTAATATGTAATGCAAAATTACATTACCAGTTCAGTAAATTTCCTTTACACAAGTTGAGTAATTTTCCCTCACTTGTAGAGGTAATTAGCTTCCATTGCATGTAGAGTAAATTTACCTCAATTTTTTACAGTGTAGAATCTACTAGATTGGCTACACTGAGTCTGTGTTAATGAAACGAAGCTAATATACTCGACGAAGTCACTGTCAAGGCATCGTTAATCTGTTGCCTTTAACCCTGCTGCCTTAAACTCTGTCATCTTATAGCGGACAAAGTATAGGTGGCATCCTCTAGGAATTAGGATGGGATGGTTGTTAACTATGACGTTAAAACACGGCCCTCTTCGGTTTCAGCGCAGGTAGCACATTCTATCCGCTAGGTTCTCATTGGCCAGGTACAGTCTATTCCTGCCCACTGTTTTCTTTGAAGAGGATATGGTAAGCTTACATAAATCAATACTAAATGCATTCATTGAAAACTGTAGGCCTACATTTATCGAAGCTAAGGCGCAAACTAAAATATCAGTCCTAGACAACAGTTACCGCCAGCTATTTTACGAGACGTTACGTCTTTGACACTATAATTTTGTATACGGTGCAATATATAAAGCTAAACGAATACGTTGCTCTGAAAAACAAAATATTAGCTTTTAAATTATGCAAAGAATGATTTAAAAGTTTACTCTCGTTTAGTTTTTCAACAGTGACTTTCAAAATCGTGGAAATTTAGTTTGACGTTAATACGTACCAATGACACCCTGTTCAAAAGAAGTCGATATGAAGATTGTGTCAGTAAAATCAGTGTTTGCAGGAACATCCGTACCTCCGTAAATAACTGTTGTGGCAGTATGGATTTTTTTAAAGGAAGATAAGAAACTACTTTTTATAAACAACGTTTGACTATAGTTCTATTATAAAAAATTACATTTTTACGACTACTGCCGTCAGACTCCGTACAGCCACGGGTCACCATTTATAATATTTTAGTAAGTTTTATTTTTTAAATCCTGAAAGGGAGCAGATATCGCAAAAACCGTTACATAGAAATATTGGAAATTGTTTGTACTACGTAACCTAAATTTTCAAAACAAAAGTTTATTTATAATTCTGGCTAGTGATTGGCTTTAAGGAAATTTAATTAAATCAATAATTAGCCGAAAAATAGAAACTTTTGTTTTGAAAAAAATAGGTTACATAGTACAAATGATTTCTAACATTTCTATGTAACGGTTTTGCAATGTCTAAGCCCTCTCCAGGTTTAAAAAAAAAATTAACTCGCAAAACCAGCATAAAAGAAACCGTAACCTTAAGGTAAATGTAAAAGTGTAAAGCTTAACATCCATAGTTCAATTCCTTGGCTTTTTACACATGCAATAGAGGGCATTGGTGGAAAAATGGGGCATGTCGTATTTGTAAACTCCTCAGAAACAAACAATGAACAAAATTTAAACAGAAAAAATATTATCGGCTTATTTAAACCACTCAATACTTGTAAGAGGTGCGTAACATGTGTATGCAAATCACCAAGAATAATTTAAGTTAAATAAACTTTTATTCATTATTTATCATAAGAGTAAAAATTTGACATGTTCCCTTCTTCCACAAAGGCCTTCATATTGTTGCGGGCATAATTAGCGTGATATTGGACTACTGGTGCCCGAGACCTGGAAGCGTGTAGGATATAAGGTCTGTTGTTGCTTCCTCCACACTTGAATCATCGCCTATAAGCTCAATGCTCTCTACTGGGCCTGTATTCCTCTAAGGACTTCTCTTAAGGGTAATGCCTATCTAGCTTGTATTCGCGGAGTTAAAATGAGGAATAAATGTTTTAAAAAAATCACTTCCCAACGTATAAACAGTTAAGATTTTTTATTTATTTATTTATTTTTCAAAAATTTGATTAATGTTCTATGTGAAATTTCTTACTGCATAACCCATAACACACACGTTTCGGGGGAAAGTGTTTGCAGTTAATAATTTTTGTGAAATGTAATTATGTAAATATCAACGTTACACTGTAAACACGAGATTAATTATGCATAAAAATGTTCTAAAGTTCTTCAATGTGGCAAAATTGCGCAAGTAATTTCACAACAAACTATAGAGGTTAAATAATTATTTTAAATTCTGTTAATTGGGAAGGACTTATTTAAATATGTATGTCCTACTGAAACTATGCGGCTGTAATCAGTACCTGTAATGCGGAAACGGAAGGAACAAAAGACGTAGAAAGTTTCACATCCTGCATGACCTTTGGATACTACTGGTTTTGCGACAATTATTAATTTTAAACCTCAACGAGGGCAGATATCAAAAATCTGTCCGGCAGCTTTGTTTAAATGGTTTATGATGTGATAGCTATTTTTTTAAGCAATAAATTATACATACGATCTTTGAAAGAACTGTGCAATGGGAGTGCATGACTGGATTCAGTTTTTTTGTTATTATTTTCATTTATTATCTGTTTGTTCCTTCTTCATATTTGACCCGATTCCATTTTGGGATTTCTTGTTGTGTATATATCTTGCTGACTAAAGCATACTCTGCTTATTTTATGGTTTTCTTTTATTTGTTTAGATTTATTTGACAGTATTTCAATTTGCAATGGAGTACGTCCAAGAAACTGAATCCAATAAATTATACAGTTTCGACTAAAATATAAATTAATTAGAATTACGTTAATTACATAATTTGCTAAAACCATAGTAATTACTGCCTTGAAAAATCAGCCAACATGGAGAAGACGATTTTAAACCAAACTGACACACGTATTTTTATATCTGCTCTCGTTTAGGTGCAAAAAATTAATATCGTAAAGAAAAAAAAATAGATGCTAGAGAGCATGGCCTAAATTAAAGTTTAGGACACGGTAAAAGAGTAAGAGAGAAGCCATTGCTACGTGGCATAGGCTATACTGCATATCACGGCACGTTTAACGCACGTTGCGAAATAAACGTCTTCCCGTGTATTGTAAGTGCGTGTTTGTCGCCCTCGTAAAGTAGCGTGTCACTCAGTCATGTGAGATTGCTTCAACGAGCCAAGTAAGATGTCTGCCCCTCCTACAAGCAGGTTGTCAACCGTCACTTTGCGCGGGGAGCGAGCACATTATCCGCTCGTCAGTCGAGCCGTGACAGCAGCTCGGTTGACGCGCCCCGTCGAGCATGTGAATAACTGCAACCTCTGCCGCTCGCTGGTGTCGCCCAGCTGCGCGCGCACACTCTCTCCCTTCCCCTACTCACTTCTACAAAGCTTAATTCTACTACAGGTTAGAAAGAAAATACGTTTTCTTATGGGAGAGCTTGGCACAGGGAACATTTCTGCCACTAGTTTCGCTTCGATCGCTAAGAGACCAGATAAATACCAAACCGTAGTAAAATTAAATTTAAATAAATTTGGAAATTATATTTGTCATTTAATTTTTAAGTGAAAAGAAACCAATTTCGCGTTTTAAATTATCAACTTAATGTAACTTAAAATTCAGGAAAGCTCTGTGATTGGTCAGTTTGGTGCATTAGCGATACCAGCACTCAAGCGGCAGAAATTTTTCCTGTGCCAAACTTTAACATTGATCTTTCTAACCTGTAGTAGAATTAACCTTACTTCTACTGTACCCCGTCAGGCTGGCAACTTTGAGGACGCGGTCTACAGCAATTTTCATCACAACGTTTTTATTTTTATATTTGTACCAGATTTTTTTTTTTTATTTTAGACACAAAATGTGACTAAATTTTGCTCTTAAAATTTTTGTTTTATCTCGCATAGTTTTTGCGTAAGGGCTCGTTAAAGTCAAAATTTGCATGTTTCCCTTTTAAGGACGACACAAAAACTACCTCACTTATCAAACTGGAAAAATTCAAAGTACATTGCGATTTTGCAGACTACAAGTTCACCTATGTTAAACCACAAAATAAAATCTTTCTGTACTTAAAAAATTGTTCTTTTTAATTTTTATTTTATATTTCAACATGTTTATTTAAATAAAATTATTCTTTCCTTTTATGTACGATAAATTGAGGCCTGTGACATCTTTATTCACCGAGAATTTTTTCCAGTTTGGTATTTCAGTTGGTTACAGTGTTGTTATTAAAATAGTAACATGCTAATTGTTTACTTTAAGAGAAGTGCTAAACAATATTCTTGTATTTTCAGTTTTGTACCCATAATATTCATACAGCTTGTATTATCATAAATTTCTCTTCGACAAGACATAGGAGATATTCCTGAAAAACTGCTTGACATAAGTAATAACATAATCTTTAATTAATTTGTCATGCAGAATCACTGCAAAGGGAATTCTTGAAAGTTAACATATAGTTCCCTGGCAATGATTCCACGTGAGAAATTAATGAAAGATTATATCATTATTTATGTCGAACAGTTTATCAAGAATATATCGCTTTGTCGAAGAGAACATTTCGATAATACAATCTCAATAAATGTTATGGCTTAAAAACTGAAAATACAAGAAATATTTTCTAACATTCCCCCTTAACAAGCCATTACACGAAAACTATGAGACACAAAAAAAAAAGTTTCTTAAGAGCAAAATTTAGTCACATTTCGTGTCTAAAATAAGAAAACAATATCTGATACAAATAAAAAATAAAAACATGGTGATGAAAATTGATGTAAACCGCGTCATTAACATTATTCTCTACGTTTCCGTAACCTTAAGAGGGCGTGGTACATAATTCAACGGTAAAATAATTAATGTATAACTGTAGGCTTCTTGAAGCCAATTTGCAAAAATTAAACAATAGCAATCCTAGACAATAGTTTTAGCAAACGTTTTAAACAAAATTGTTTCCAGTGTTACGAACTTCTGAGGCACAATCTGTGACGCCGGAAACTCGTACATTTAACTGCGGCTCAAGAGATCACGCGTAACGAATTAGTAATTCTGGATAAATATATACTCATAAAGTTGGCAAATACCATTATTTAGGATTATCAATGCGTATTTTATCCATTTTGGCTTCGAAATAGCGTAGAAATCAATTTATGTTTTCAGCGTTTATTTATCTACCACGCACTCTTCACTTAAATAACATCGAGGTCTTCAGCGCTGGTGAGAGATAACATGAGGTGAGTATGGAGCAGCGCCGGAATGAAGGGGCGGGGGAAATGGGAGATCCCCGAAAAATCCGCCGACCAGCGGCATCACCCGGCACGATTCCCACATGCGAATATACGGGGACCGACCCCGCCGGGTATCGAACCCGGTTGGTTGGAGGAGAATGGCCTGACCATTCGGCCCCCGCGACTCACTGGAGCAACCGCCAATGTACATGTAGCTGAGTGTGTACAGGACTGCGGAGTCTAGCCGGCTGATCGATGAACCCGCGAAGGTTCCGCGTCTCTAGTTATGAATAGATAGAGACACTGGAAAATGTTTAAAATTGTCTCCAATAAACTGGATTACATTAGCGGTGACACGTGTGAACAGTTTTGGGACAAATCACACTCGCTGTGTGTCCAAGCTGTGCAGTTCTAACTGGGCCTGTTGTACAGAGAAAAAATGCTACAAATAAATGATAGCCAATGTTGAATACAAAACATTCAGTGTTATGTACATCGCGTTGGAGCCTAGCAAACAGTCAACTATTCCCGCGATTTTCCAGTCTCTCTACGAATAGAGAGTTAGTTTGTCCGGATTAAGATATACAATAACTAGAGATAATCGTTTATCGTGGGAAAACTTGACTGTTTGCACCAGATTTCAACACACGTTCAGCTTACCAGAAGATTACTGGCTTTAGCTTGTACTTGGAGCTGTTGCCCTATTTGACTGAGCCAATAAGAATACCGATATTGTAATATTTGGTCCCTATTTTTGGTCTGCAGACAACTACGTTGTGTCAGATGTATATCAATCACCCAATCGTACAAGTTAGAGGAAACTACGGTGTTTTCAAGGGTATGTTGGCACGAAACATTTTCACGATGTATCATCATTAGAGGTACGTAAATTTCGCAGATACTTTCCAGGTCAGGTTGAACGCCAATTATGCATACTTCATTGTCACGTCTGTGACTTGCTGGCGGCTGTTACGAAACGCGTTTGACTACTGCAAGCCAGTAGCAAATAAGGAAATAATGCGAAGTGCTATCGCATCGCTTGCTACCTGCTTGTGCTATTATAAGCCAATATATAATCGATTGTGGCCAGTGGGTGTATATGACTGACAAGTCTAGGCTGCTGCCAGATGAATCCGCGAAATTGACGTACCTCTAATCATCATCTCCAACAATAAGTAGGCTATAATGTGTAATTTACCGCAGGAAAAGATGACCGGCTTCCTGTGTAATGCTTGAATGACAGTTTTATTTTAATTCGTGTGTAAATATGTGTGTAACATGTGTGTCTTGTATGTTGAAACCAAACGGATGTTTTTCGTTTGTATATCAGTAAGCCGCGTCAACCTATTTATTTATTTATGTTTTATTTAAGCTGGCAAGTTTAGGGCCATGAGGCCCTCTCTTACAACTAACCAGCATTACAATGCACTTGCAAGTATCCATAATCTCAGTAAAAGTTACAATGTAGTTACAGTTTAACATTAAATTAATTAAATCACATAGTAATGGATTATTACAAAACTATTAAATATAATGAGGGTGGAGAGGTGGTGAATCACCGGACGTGAATTAGGGAAGATCCGGGTTCGAGTCCTGATACGCCCATCACGATATCAGTTTCCCAGGGGGGCCACGGTGGCCGAATGGTCAGACCATTCGCCTCCCACCAAAGCGATCTGGGTTCGATTCCCGGCGGGGTCGGTCCCCGGATTTTCGCATGTAAGAATCGTGCCGGACGATGCAGTTTGTCGGCGGGTTTTCTCATGGATCTCCCGTTTTCCCTGCTGCTCCATTCCGGCGCTGCTCCATACACACATCATGTCACCTCTCGCCAGCGCTGAAGACCTCGATGTTAAGCAATGACTAAAATCTCTCACTCACTCAATCGGTGTTCCAGAGTTTTCAATATCACTCCAGGTGCACGTCTGGATTGTTACTCAGTACAGGCCATTGGCGATTTCTTCTCGAGATCTTCCAAATTCGTTTGTGTGTTGCTATTCCAGGGTGTTTAAATCGTAAAATAAAAATAACAGTTAATACAACTCTCCATCGTCCAGTCGAATACGGTGAAACACGACACAAACTTTCGGAGACAATTTCGGCATCTAAGATTTTCACGAGTTTTCCCTCCTTCTACCAATCGATTTGTTACAGGATAAAAAAAAAAAGGAATCAGTCATAATTCCTAGGTATTTTAGCGTAGGGTGACTCTCACAGACGTAAAGATAACAGCTGTGATGATGAAACAACCCCTCGTGTCTTCCAGACGTCCCTTCTCTTATCACGGCAATTATTATTTCCCAGACGTGGTCACGAAGGAATTCAGCTTCGTCAAGGAGAGGGAGGCGGAGTTCGGGCGTAAACTCGTCAGCACGGGCTTAAATCACGGGGAGATATTTCTCAAATCCCCGGGGAGTGGCGGCGCCATCAATCAAGTCTGCTTGTGATCCTGGAAGCCGGTGTGACGGCGGGAAGGAGGAGGGGAGGTTACTGACTGGAGAATTTAACCCCACCCCCTCTACCCCCTCTTCGTTCAATGTAGCCACCTGTGAAAACAAACCCAGGGGAGTGTCTGGCCGAGGAGTAGGAACGCGGCCGTATGGGTGCAGGGGGGGATGACATTAGCGTATATAAAGAGGGGAGGTGGGGTAGAGGGTTGTCTTAGATGACCCCGATGACACACTCACATAAGCGCGGTACACAGTAAAATCTCTTTCACAATTTTTACAAAAAAAAGTTGTTTTTTGTACTTTTAATTTTCTCAAAATTATCTGCGATAATACAGGTAAGGATTTTTAAGATATACAAGAAATACTACTTTCTGTATATTTACAAATAATGTTTGTATATTTACACCTAAATTATTACAAGTATTAAAATTGGTTAGAAGTGCTACTTAAGGCCTCGCTCGTTAGTTTTGCAGTGGCTTCGGAAATATTTTTCTAGCGCAAATTAATACGTATATCAAAAATTCATTCTGGCAGTTTTAACACTGATATATCATCGTTTGTATCTGAATTTTTCTGTTGCAATACACCAAACGGATTTTTAGATTTTCGCCCCTGAATTATTGTTGTCGAAATAAGCCAAAATGAAGCAAAATATTTTTTTCCAGCAAATGGCACATTACTTTTAAAAACCGCTCAGAAAAATAGTGTATCGTATGACTGTACACAGTCTCAAATTTTAATAAAAAATATTTGAGTTATTTGCAACTGTTTGAAATGAATGAAACATCATGGCCTTAATTTATTTTTTAAAATCTTTTGACTGAACTCAAAAAACTCTGAAAAACTGTTTTAACATTAACACTTAGTTTAGAACATTTTTCTCGTAAAAGTACACTTTTTTTACAGCGTGGCAAAGCTACTTGACTGGTGACCAAAACTTGGGTCGGCTCGAGAACTGTGAATGATTTATATTGCGGTGTAGAGGGTAAGCTAACCTCTCAGCGGTGCGCTGAAATATTGCCGGGGGACTAGAGTATTTATGACACTGACTCCAAGTGTGTATTTCCGCAGATACGTATTTCCCGCGAGTGACAAGTGAGAGCAATTATGGACCACCATGACAGTTCCGAGCAGACATCCTCGTTAGCAGACACAGGACCAGAGAATATAAATATGCAGCTACTCTACACACTTGGTTTCAACACCGACAACACGATACAATGTCTTAGATACATTTTTTTGAAGGGTTAATACAGTGCCGTTTAATCATAATACGCCCTGAAAAAAAAAGCGACGTATATACTTCGTCAAAGTGTATTGTGACGGAACCACCATACCTTATTAATGGACTAATTAATTTAGTTTATTTGTTGTAAATTATATAAAATGTCAACGGACTTTTTAATACTGCCTCGATGATTACGGAATCAATAAAGAATAAGTAAAACGAATAATTTAAAAAAACAAAAGTAAACTAAGAGAAAGACACACGCAGAGAGAAAAGCAAAAAAGTCGGAAAATTTTAAAATTTAGAATAATTACTGACAAAGATAGGCAAATAATGTAAAGCGTTTAATAATTTTGCAACAAAAAAAACAATATATACATATATATTTATTTATATAGGCCTATATATATTAATTTATTTATTTTTACGTATAAGTAAAGGAAACAGGGGGGGGGGAAGTTCTAAACGAGAAAAATGAAACGAGACATACACTTAATAAACGAAAAAATAAATAACAAAATGGACAGCAAAATTATAAATCAACAACAAAGCAGAAATCAACATGCAGCAAAGGGTAAAATGTGTTTTCGATTAATCATTGATGTAGCTCGAACCTGACGGGCTATCGTTGAGATTTTCACTTCAACGAGACACTGCGCTTGAGAAGATACTTCAAGATTTTTCGAAATTCATTCCCATGTGATGGAAATACGTATCAAGCTGATTTTGTACGTTATAACTAGAGACATGAAAAATTCGCGGGTTCACTGACCTGCAGGCTAGCCTCCAATAATATATATACACTCACGCTTAGAGCAGCTGTTTATTAGCTGCTCGCTGACAGTGAAATGGGATTGTATTCAGCTACTGGCTATCTACTTCCAGGAAGTGTCGAGTAAGTCAACGGCCAAATATGAACGTGCTGCAGGCCTATAGTTGCTAGAACTCTAGCTTGCGCCTAAAAGAAAACGCGAATTTTTCAGGTCTCTAGTTATAACGGAAAATGTTTATTTCTGAATATTGGTTTATTCTGCAGTATTGAGATTTCGTGAAATATGTAACAAGCTTGTCTCAAATGTGCTCTGAAAACATTGTAAATAGCTTAGAAAGGTATTCTTAAACGGCTGTTGTTCTGCAAAATATTGTAATGAATAGAAAATATTAAAAATATTGTGCTTTTATTTTTGAGATATTTAGGTGGTACGCATTAATGGCAAATAATAAAAGGGTTTATTCACAATATTTCTGTTTCAAAAATGATTCTCAATCACTTTTATTATACTTTCAACTGTCGTAACTTTAACTTTGCGTTTGTATTACGTATTGACGAAATACTTGAAAGCAACGAAAACGTTAAGTCTAATGTTAAAGTATTAAATTGTGTATGGGTGACTATTCTGTGACGTGGCGTGTTCCAGAGTAGGCTGAACAAACCTTGTAAATGCTAACACTAGGACGTAATAGCCACTGGTCTAGTGTACAAAAATGTCATTCAAAAATGTAAAATTTTAGCTGCTGCTGGTTAAGGGTGTTGCCTACCTCAGAGCTCTGGCGACAGCAAGGATAGGGTTTTACATGTTAATTATATTCGGTGGGGCTCAGTCACCTTTCGTGATTTCGCTTAACATTTTCTGCATCGAGAAAACGAAGATATTGCTAAATTAATAAATTTGCCGGAAAATAATGTGAATAGCCGTTTTCGAGTGTTTTCAGTGTGTAAAAATGCTTTTTTTTGCTCATGGATTTCAGGGTATTTAAAAATAACTGCCTAAGAGACCATTTATCATTGTGCGCGGCACTGAGATGAATAAAAAATACAGTTGAGGCATATATGTAGCATCAACACGTACTGAACCACATAGATAATAATTGAACGTGTAAAATCTTATGCTTGCTCCCACCGTGACTTTGAGGTAGACAGGACCCTTATTGTGTTCAGATTTACATACCGCGCCTTTTATGATTCCTCCATTGTCGCACAGCGAAACTTCCACAACTTCTGGTGCGTTCATCTAGAGAACACGGCACGTCACTGTGGGAATGTTTGCTATGCACGGTGCGTGCTGGCCACGCCCCCTCCCTCTTCTTGATGTCCACGCACGAGGGACCTCATAATTTGACTATTCACGCTCCCCCCCTCCCCCATAGGCCTGGGGGGGGGGAAGACACAAAAGGACGTCTACAGGGGCGCGGTAATGACGCGGCTACGTCGTCGCGCACAATATCGCCATTCATCGCCGACCTGGAAAGCGTATATCCCTTTCCCCTTAAAAAAACATACACATTCACACCTGCAACCCGACGTTCCTAGGGGCGGCCAGACTTTTCAGAGCTATGACCAAAAAGTTGAACCAAAATCACAGACTAAATACAAATGCAGACGTGAAACGACGTGGCGGCTCGTTTGATACGGGCGAACTTGGCCGCTTATTGGCTGCCCGAGGTTGTTGATACCAGCCCCGTGTATGTTTGGCTCCTGCATGTTATTGCAGGTTTCCTATTGGCCTGGCTGCAGACTAGCCCTACGCTGATTGGCAGTAAGTGTTTCAGCCATGTTGCAGGCTACGGAAGCCATTTTGATAGCGTGTGTGACTGAGTTTTCCGACCTGCCGAACATTTCACTTCTTTATTTCTAAATATTTTGTGACCAAATCATGTCTCGGTCAACGATTAATAACTTTAACATTGACGGGCCGGTGTTTGAGCGGCGAGCATAGGATTGGCCATCCCTGTATGCACGAAGATTGCGTCATAGTCATTTCCCCTGGACTTCGTTTCGCCGGCTGCCAAAACTTCCTGGTCTGAATCTTACAAGACAGAAGTAAGTTATGTGCGTTTATTACAACGAATAAGATTAATTACAGTTAAGATCGGAAAGATCAATGTTAAAAGTTTGGTAAAGGAAAATTTTATTTAAAACGTTGGCTAAAACTATTGTCTAGGATTGCTATTGTTTAATTTTCGCAAATTGTCTTCAAGAAACCTGCAGTTATAGACTAACGCTTTTAGCGTTGAATTATGTACCACGCCCTCTTAAGTAGAGGCTACCGATGGTCTGAACGATTTTTCTGACCCAACTTGTTACATCCCAGATAAGTCGGTGTACAGTCATATTTTCTCCTCCAAAAAATTAAATTCAATATTGATTTAGTTAATCTTGAATCAGTTAAACACTTACAGTGCTGCGACTCTCAAAATTTCGTTCACCAACTAGTTAGGTCACTTGTTTATTATTGAATTCTAGCTATTTTTCTATACGCCGTGACCGAGTCGACACTGCTACTTTCAACCAAAGAACGGAGTTTCGTGAACTTTAGGGGGGGGGGGGGGGGCGGCGGCTTTAATTTCAACAATTCACAAACCAGAGATATGAACACCCCACGCGGATCGGGTTGTTGGCAGTTAATGAAAACAACGCACAGGATCACATAAGTTTACTTTACGTGAATTACGTCCGTGATTGTAGACGATGCAACGTATGGTTAACTGTCTATAACAATATTTACTTCTGTTTGCTTTTGGATTAAAAGAAATTCCGTGTTTGTCTGCTACTCGTGCATTGAAGTCACCAACATTTGCCAACAAAATAATGGAATGTAATCATATTTAAGTATTAATTTTATAACATATCATAAATGCCCAAGCATATACTCGTGTGCTAGAAAATACTGGTTAAACTTTCCGAGTGTTCAGTAACAAAATACAGCAATAACAACAAACTTGATAAATTTTTGTGGACAGTCCAAATAGTTTTTTTTCTATCTTCAGTTTGACAAATAAAAAGTAAGGAACTGTGGCGTTTGTTGGCATATACTCATTTGTTTATTGCTTAAATTTTTTGTGCTCCATTGTCAGAGTTTTTGAACTAACGTATTCAGTATTTTTGTGCTTGGCTGACAGTTCACTTCACGGTCTAGTCTACATCGCGCGTAATCCCGAAGACAGACCACAAAAAAAAGCGTTCTCGGGAGATGAGTACGTGGCCGACGTGCTATTGTTTTTTTGATTTATTTCTCGTTCAGGAGCGGCAGGGGGTGGTCCGGACATCTTAAACGCCTGCCCCTAGGGCGGACCACACGCCGATCAGACGCGTGATTTCTTAATTACGACGGCAGCTACGAGGGAGTGGAGGGTGGGAGGGAGAAGAATGGGGTAGAGCCCGCCGCGGAAACAAAGGAGCAGCGATAAATCGTCCATGTCGAACCGGAGAGCTGTACCGCGGCAGCTAGCCGAAACTCCGCCTCTGCTGTTCCCTTCTAATGACTGGTTACCGACAGTCAGTACGCAGTTTAAAAAAATTAAGTTAAAAAATGTTTTTAAAATTCGGTAAATTACTTCTCGTATAGGACCGCGGTGGCCGAGTGGTCAGACCATTCGCCTCCCACCAAGGCGATCCGGGTTTGATCCCCTGCCGGTAGTGGTGAGGCATGAAGTGTTCTAGGGCAAGCGGTGATTGGCAATGACAAGAGCCAGTGATTTTTGGTGAAAAGAATTCTGCAACAACTTGTTCCAATGTCTTAAGTGCACACCTGCAACTCTGGTTCGTGTTTATTGGCGGAATACATTAGGGCAGTGGCGTGGCTCATTTGACTGCACCAACCAGAACTATGTTACCGCGACACCACACGTCTGTGATAAGCGGGTAGAACCCCAAGACGCCGGAAGTTAAAAACTTCCAATCACTGTCCATGAAGCAGAGAAACAGATGTTCACATAAGGCATTGAAACAAATTGTTGCAGAATACTTTTCACCATAAATCACTGGCTCTAGCAATGACTTTACACAATTCTCAGTTGCATGTATAACCATTTGACTGGTAGAGACAAGACACACTCCACAACCAGGAACATATACTCCAGTAACACATCTACATGCTCAAAGTAAACAGTCGGATCTTCCACTGTTTGCCTAGGAACACGAGCACGCCTCGCCACTGCCAGCCGGATCAGACTTCCAGAATTTCGCATATGGGAATCGAGCCGGACGATTTCGCTGGCCGGCGGATTTCCTCGGAGATCTCCCGTTTCCCCCACCCTTCTCATTCCGGTGCCATTCCATTAAAGGGCTTCATCTCGTGTCGTCCTTCGGAGTACGCAGATTACCTACGGGCTCCTATTCATAATATCTGCATTACGGGTGTGATACCACAGAACAGATAGTAATACAGACGCGAAATGACGTCACAGACTAAATAGTAACCCAGACACGAAATGACGTGGCGGCTCTTTTGATACGGGCGAACTTCGCCGCTTATTGGCTGCCCGAGGTTGTTGAAATCAGCTCCGTGTATGTTTGGATCCTGCATGTTACTACAGGTTTACTATTGGCCTGGCTGCCGGCTAGCTGGGCAGCTGCCTTACGCTGATTGGCAGTAGGCGTTTCCGCCATCTTGCTGGCCAGGGAAGCCATTTCGCTGGCGTGTGTGACCTAGTTCGCCGTCCTGCCGGCTATTTCACTTCTGTATTCCTAAATATTCTGTGATGACGTGGCGGCAAATTTGATGCGAGTGAACTGCACCGCTCATTGGCTGCCCGAGGCTGTTGATACCAGCCCCGTGTATGTTTTGGCTCCTGCATGTTACGGCAGGTTTCCTATTGGCCTGGCTGCCGGCTAGCAGGGCAGCCGCCTTACGCTGATTGGCTGGCGGTAAGCGTTTCCACCATGTTGCTAGCCAGGGAAGCCATTTTTCTGGTGTGCGTGACAGAGTTTGCTTGCCTGCCAGCTATTTCACATCTGTATTCCTACATATTCTGTGGCAATATCCTGGTTCTAGGGTATCCTCCTCATACGATATTTATTATTATTATTTATTTGTTTATTTATTTAATTACTTCTCGTAGGGGCACATGCAAAATATTTGTTTAAAAATTTCCGTTTTAAAAAGAAGCATTTCACCAAAATTGTTCGAGACCGTACAATTTCGTAAATTAGTATTATCAGACAACCCCTAAAGATATCTGAGGCAATAACAAGTTAGCAAAGAAGCAGCTATCCACGCTACTGCAACGGTCAAAACGGAATGTCAGTAGTCACTGAGATAACATGGAATTCTAATGCATATCTTCGTTAGATATTTTATGTTAGAGGAAAGTAAAGTGTAATTAAATGTAACGGTGGGGAACTCCGTCCTTGTATCAAAATTTGAGGATGTAATTTTAAGTCCACGAGTCCTATTTAACGCTGTTTTCTTAAAGAATATTTAAAATAAATAAAAAAAAGAGCAGATATAACGCTGAAAACATCAATTGATTCATACTCTTTTGTCGAAGCCAATATGGGTAATATACCCAACGGCAATCTTAGATAATGGTATTTGCCAACTTTATGAGTAAATATTTATCCAGAATTACTAATTCGTTACGCGTGACCTCTTGCGCCGCAGTTAAATGCACGAGGTTCCGGCGTCAGAGATTGTGCCTCAGAAGTTCGTAACACTGGAAACAATTTTGTTTAAGACGTTGGCTAAATCTATTGTCTAGTATTGCTATTGTTTAATTTTCTCAAATTCGCTTCAAGAAACGTACAGTTGTAGATTAATGCTGTTAGCATTGAATTATGTACCACGCCCTCTTAAATAGATATCCCGAAGATAGTTTTACTATGCAACTAAATTTCGTAAAAACAACAATTTTTTTATCGTTATGGCTGATTATTGAATTAAAATGATTTCTTAAATCGACACTTATCTAAAATGTATGTGTATTTTTTTTTTATTTGAACAATTTGGTTACACAGTAAAATATATTTTATTCAACACTGTTGCGTGTTTTAAAGTTTAATGATAACTGCTACCTTTAAGAACTTAAAAATGATATTCGAAAAAAAATAGGAACATATGGCAATAAAACTGTCACGCCGAACTGCATCGTGTGTTCGATTCGTGGACAGCACGGTTTTTTTTTTTTCGTGCATCCAGCTTAGTGTTCATTTTATTATCTTCCCTTACATGAGAGGTTTTTTTGCCCCAAACTGCACAGTATTATTGAGAGTGTAGAAGTGGACCACCCAAAATGTGGGTTCTCTGAGATAAGGCAGGCCTGCGTTCTTCGCTAAGTCTCTCCCGGCTAATAGCCTGTTTGAGGCAGTAAAGACAGCAGTAAACACTGGAGAGATGGAGGGTGGGTATGCACGGGCTGACGTTTATGTCTCTCTCAGATCACTGGGCTGCTGAACGAAGCCCCAGGAGAAAAAAAAGTCGCAGGGGTAAGAATGATTTGCAGTGGGAAGGTCAGTGTTAGGAGGCGAACCCCCTATCTTTCAGAGAATCTTCTCGTCTCGTGTCACAGATACATGCCAATGTTAGCACCTTATCGGAGCCTAAAAGTACAAAAACGTATTAAATTAATTTCTTCCATGTGATTAAACGAGAACTCGGAATGCACCTAGTGAATGAAAGCTTCTTTTGTAAACACAAGAGACACGGGAAGTCATGAATTCATTTGACTGAAATTAAAATTTTAAGAACTCAAATTTTTACTGTTACTTTTTCAGTAGTTTCATGACGGATTTGACAAATATTGGGAGCCTGTAGACCAATATAAACGTGCATCTACTAGAGGTAGAGAACCACAACGGACATATGCCATTGTAACACTATGTAACCCAAGACAACCAAAGCTATAGGAAAGGACCCCTGTTTTTCGTTTAAAGAATTTTTCCCTACTTTGATTCTGTGGCTTACGTCCACATCTGTAGTTCTGCTTCGTGGTCAGTGATTGGATATTTTAACTTTCTCGAGCCTTGGTATTCTATCGGCAAATCATATACGTGTGGTATTGCAGGAACGTTATACTAATTGGCTCAGTCAAATGCGATACAGCTCTTCACAAAGACACGGTGCCAATAACCATGAAGCAGAACTGCAGACGTGCACATAAGGTAATGAAACAAAGTGGGGCAAAATACTTTTCGCAAAAAACAGGGTCCATAGTATATGTGGCTTGGGCCAAAGTGTGCAATTTTGAAACAGTACTTCTTTAATCTCAGTGAAATGTTATTTTCCTGACACTTTTTGATGTAAACAATGCAACCAAACTAACAACGTTTATATATTGTGGTCAACTAAATATGTAATTAACCTGTGCGGTCACAAAAAAATAATATGTTTAATCATTGTTATAGACGCGAACCACATCTAACATTAGCTTAAACAAAATAAGTATTTACATCAGTGGCGTCGCGTGGAATGTTCCAAGATGTGCGGTGACCAGCAGTGACCATACACAACACTGAGTTGTCTGAGGAACCATTTGACTTGTATGGTCAGGAACACTCCACAGCCAGTAGCGTACAAGAGGCAAGGTACTTATAATTAGGGACCCATGTTTTTCGCGAAAAGAATTTTGCCCCACTTTGTTTCAGTGCCTTACGTGCACATCTGATATTCTGCTTCATGGTAACTGGCAGCATGTCTTTTTAAAGTGACGTATCTCATTTGACTGAGCCAATTACAATAACGTTCTTGCAACAACACACGTCTGTGATTTGCAGGTAGAATCCCAAGGCTCGTGAGAGTTAAAATATCCAATCATTGATCACGAAACAGAACTGCAGGTGTGCACGTAAAGCACGGAAACGAAGTGAGGCAAAATTCTTTTCGCGAAAAACAGGGGTCCCTACTTATACACATCTTGGTCTCTGCAAAAAAACAACTGCTCCAAGCGTATAGTCGCTGCTAATACCGCACACCTTGGAGCACAGCCACGCTACGCCACTGATTTACATGTGTATAGGCTAATATATAATAAATTTAAAAAAATGATATGTCCGATACGACAAATATATTATATTTTGGGGTTAACTGTTTAGTATTAAAACGTATATATATATAATAAATT